>CAUYQG010007205.1:0-88911 GCA_963574415.1 Tarsius wallacei
CATAGAGTGATTTGAGTTCCTCCGGGTATATTCCCAGTAGGGGAATTGCAGGGTCGTATGGGAGGTCGATTTTCAGATCTTTTAGATATCACCAGACCTGTGTTTTCCACAGGGTTGTACTAGTTTACACTCCCCCCCAAAGTGTAGAAGTATTCCCTTTTCCCCACATCCTCTCCAGTATCTGTTGTTTTTTGAGTTATTGATGATGGCCATCCTGACTGGAGTTAGGTGGTATCTCAGTGTGGTTTTAATATGCATTTATTTGATGATTAGTGAGGCTGAGCATTTTTTCATGTATCTGCTGATGGCTCGTAAGTCTTCTTTTGAGAAGTGTATATCATATCTTTTGCCCACTTTGTAATGGGGCTGTTTGTTATTTTCTTTTTGGCACAGTTGAGTTCCTTGTAGATCCTAGATGTTAGGCCTTTGTCAGATATAAAGTTGGCAAATATTTTTTCCCAGTCTGAGGGCTGTCTCTTTGCTCTCTCAATGGTTTCTTTGGCTTTGCAGAAGCTTGTCAGTTTGATGAAGTCCCACTTGTCTATCTTATCTCTTATGGCATGGGTACTTGGGGTTTTGATCAGGAATTGGTTGCCAGTTCCAATTTCCATAAGGTTATCTCCTGCATTTCTAATATTCTTATAGTCTGAGGTTTTACATTTAAGTCTTTGGTCCATTTAGAGTTGATTTTTTTTTCTTTTTTTTGAGTTGGAGTCTCACTCTGTCGCCCAGATTGAAGTGCAGTGGCACGCACCCGGCCACCGCAGCCTCGACCTGCTGGGCTCTGGCTATCCTTCCGCCTCAGCCTTCCAAGTAGCTGGAACTACAGGCGCGCGCTACCACGCCCGGCTAATTTTTTGATTTATTGTGGAGATGAGGTCTCTCCAAGTTGCCCAGGTGGATCTCAAACCCGCAGGCTCAGGGAATCCACTCACCTCAGCCTCCCAAAGTGTGGGATTACTGGCTGAGCCACCAAGCCCGGCTTAGAGTTGATTTTTGTGTATGATGGTAGGTATGGGTCTTGTTTTAATCTTCTGCATGTGGTCAGCCAGTTTTCATAGCACCATTTACTGAATAGGTTCTCCTCTCCCCGGTGGTTGGTGGTGGAGGCTTTGTAGAAGATGAGTTGGTTGAGAAATTGAGGTTTTGCTTCTGGAGTCTGTAACCTGTTTCAGTGGTCTATATGTCTGTTCTTGTACCAACACCAGGCTGTTTTGATGATTGTAGCTTTATAATAAAGTTTAAAGTCTGGGAGTGTGATACCTTCCACCTTGTTTTTTTTTTTTTTTGCTGAGGATTGCTTTGGCTATTCATTGTCATTTATGTTTTCATATAAATTCCCGTTTTGTCATTTCCAGGTCTGAGAAGCATACCGCTGGTAATTTAATGGGTATTGTGTTAAATCTATAGATTACCTTGGGTAGGATGGGCTTCTTAACAACGTTGATTCTTCCAGTCCATGAGCATGGAATATTTTTCCATTTGTTTGTGTCATCTTTGATTTCTTTGAGCAGTGTTTTGTAGTTTTCATTGCAAAGGTCTTTTACAATGAAAACTACATCTACCGAGGTAGATGCCAAGGTATTTCTTTTTGTGTGTGGCTATTGTGAATGGTATTGTGCTTTTTATTTGGGTTTCTGTTTGTTTATTGTTGGTGTATGGAAATGCGATTGTCCTTTGCACATTTATTTTATGCCCTGAGACTTTGCCAAAGTCCTTTATCAGTGCAAAGAGGTTTTTGATACGTTCTCTTGGGTTTTCAAGGTATAGAATTAAGTTGTATAAGAGGGATAACTTAACTTCATCTTTTCCTGTTTGGATACCTCTGATCTCCTTCTCTTGTCTGATTGCTCTAGCTAGAACTTCCAAAACTATGTTGAATAGGAGGAGTGAGAGTGGGCATCCTAGTCTTGTTCCAGTTTGCAGAGGAAATGGTTCCAATTTCTGTCTGTTTAGCAATATGTTGGCTGTGGGCTTCTTATAGATGGCTCTTACTATTTTGAGGTATGTTCCATCTATGCCTAGATGTTTGAGGTTTTATCAAGTAGGGATGGTGGATCTTATCAAAAGCTTTTTCCGTGTCTAATGATATAAACATGTGGTTCTTGTTTTTACATCTGTTGATGTATTTAATTATGTTTATGGTCTTGTGGATGTTGAACTAACCCTGCATTCCAGGATTGAAGACTACTTGGTCATTGTGGATGATTTTTGGGATGTGTTGTTGGATCCAGTTTGCTAGAATCTTGTTAGAATTTTAGTATATATGTTCTTCAAGGATATTGGCCTGAGGTTCTTTTTTTTGGTTGAATCTTTACTTGGTTTGAGTATCAATATGATATTAACTTCATAAAATGATTTGGGGAGAGTTCCATCTTTCTCGATTGCTTGGAATACTTTCAATAGGATTGGTATCATCTCCTTCTTGTATGTTTTGTAGAATTCTACTGTATGGCCATCTGATCCAGAGGCTTTTTTTTTGTAGGTAGTTTTCTTATGACATAGTCAATTTCCTGGATTGCTATTGGTCTGTTTAGGGTCTCAATTTCTTCTTGTTTCAACCTTGGGAGGTTGTGTGATGTCAGGAAGTCCTCTGTTTCCTTTAGGTTTTCAAGTTTGTTTCCATACAAGTATACATAATAATTTCTGATAATCTTTTATATATCTTTGGGTTCAGTTGTGACTTGATCTTTTGCATCTCTGATTGTGTTTATTTGGGCTTTTCTCTTTTTCTCTTGGTCAGTCTAGCTAGGGATCTATCAGTCTTGTTTATCCTTTCAAAGAACCAACTTTTTGTTTCATTGATTTTTTTTGTATAATATTTTTGTCTTCTATGTCCTGAATTTGGGCTTTTATTTTGGTGATCTGGATTCTTCTGCTGAAGTTAGGGTTTTTGTGGTCTTGCATTTACAGCTTCTTAGGTTAGCTTGTTAGGCTCTTAACTTGTTAGGCTAATAACTTGTGATCTTTCCATTTTATTCATGTGTGTTCAAGAGATATGAATTCCCCTCTTACTACTGCTTTCATGGCATCCCAGAGATTTTGGTAAAATGTTTCTTTGTTTTCACTTGTTTTCAGGAATCTTTTAATTTCTGTTTTGATTTCTGTGTTGACCCAGGAGTTGTTTAGCATCATGCTGTTTAGTGTCCATACCTATATGAGTTTTAAGGGAACTTTGCTGTGTTATATTTATTTTTATTCCACTGTGGTCTGAGAAGGTGCATGGCAGTATTTCAATCTTATGGAATTTGTTTATGCTTGATTTATGGACGAGGATGTGGTTGATCTTAGAGTACGTTCCATGTGTTGATGAACAGAATGTATATTCCGTGATTTTGGGGTGGAGTGTTCTATAGGTGTCAATTAAGTCACTCATTTGGTCAAGTGTCACATTGAGATTCTGTATCGCCTTGTTGATTTTTTGTCTTGATGATCTCCCTAGGGATGTGAGTGGGATATTTAAGTCCCCAGTTATGATAGTGCTAGAGTCAGTATCTTTTTTTAGTTTTCCTAGAAGCTGCTTTATAAAAGTTGGTGCTCATATGTTGGGTGCATACTTGTTTAGGATGGCTATTTCTTGCTGATGGATTGAACCTTTATCATTATGTAGTGACCTTCTGTATTTTTTTAAATTTTTGATAGCTTAAAGAGCATTTTGTCTGATATTAAGATTGTGACTCATGTTTTCTTTTGTGTTCTGTTTGCCTGAAAATTTGTTTTCCATTCTCTTACTTTGAGTCCGTGAGTGTCCTTCCTCATGAGATGAGTCTCTTGGAGAAAACATACTGTTGCATCATGATATTTTATCCAATTTGCCATTCTATGTCTTTCCAGTGGTGCATTTAGTCCATTCACATTCAGGCTAATTAATGAGATGAGAAAGTTTATAAGATCCTCTCATGAGGTTCTTATATGGTTTGTTGTTGTTGCTGCTGTTTGTTTGCTTTTTTGTTTGTTGTTTTTCTTTTGATTTTGGGGTTGATTTATATGTCTTTCCCATCTTTTTCCTGAATTCTTGGGAAGAGCATTGTTGTTCTTTTTTTTTCTTTCTTCTGTGTTTAATACTTTCTTAAGTGTTTCTTGTCGAACTGGTCTGGAGGTTGCAAAAACTCTTAGAGATTGAATGTCTGGGAAGGATTTTAATTTTCCATCACTGATGAAACTTATCTTAGCTAGGTAGGTAATTCTTGGTGAAATTGTTTATCCTTTTTTTTTTTTTTGAGTTGGAGTCTCACTCTGTCACCCAGGCTGGAGGGTAGTGGTATGCTCATGGCCACCCCAGCATCAACCTGCTGGGTTCTGGCAATCCTTCTGCCTCAGTCTTCCAAGTAGCCAGAGCTACGGGCACACGCTACCACACCTGGCTAATTTTTGATTTATTGTGGAGACGAGGTATCACCAAGTTGTCTGGGCTGGTTTTGAACCTGTGGGCTCAGGCAATCCACTTGCCTCAGTCTCCCAAAGTGCTGGGATTACAGGCTGAGCCATTGAGCACGTTTATCTTTGAGAACTTTGAAGACTGGACTCCAGTCTCACCTAGCCTGAAGTGTTTCTGTAGATAAGTCTGCTGCTATTTTAATTGGTCTTCCCCAGTAGGTAGTCTGACCCTTCTCTCTTGCTGCCTTTAGGATTTTTTCTTTTATACCTACTTTGTGTAGGCGAATTACTATGTATCTAGAAGTTGGTCTTCTCATTTGTTATCTTGCAGGGGTTCTCTGAATCTCCTGTGTTTGAATGATCGTGTCACTGATGAGATGAGAGAAGTTTTCTTGGATAATTTGATAGAATGTTTGTTCCAGGGTGGTCTCTGACTCAGGGATTCCAATTAATCTTAGGTTCAGCCTCTTGATATAGTCGCTCATCTCTCGGAGGTTTTGTTCTTTCTTTTTAAGCTTCTTTTTTATGTTTTTAACAGTTTGGGTTAGTTCCATATTTTGGTCCTCAAGCTATGAAATTCTTTCTTCTGCTTGGTTAATTCTGCTTTCTGTGCTTAATAGTTTGTTATTTATTGCATTCACTGTATTCTTTATTGATGTAATCTCAGTTATCAACTCCTTCATTATTTCCTCTTGTCTCTCCTTATTTCTGTTTATTCTCTCTATTAATATCTTGATATCTGGGTTTGTGGTTTGAGACCAGTCATTCTGGGGCTCTTCATTGTTTGAGTTCCAAAGTTTGTATTTTCAGTGGTTGACCTGCCAGGGGTCTGTGTGAGACCCATATTCTTCCTTTGGTTTTTCTACATTTGTTTAGATTTTCTTCCCCTCCCCCCTTTTAAAACCTGTTCTTTAATTCTGTTGTTCAGTTACTCAACCTCCCATTCTTCCTCATGCAGATCCTCTGGCTTAGTTCAATTCTGAAACTGGACTGGGGTTGGGGACTGTGCTTCTTTCAGTTCTGAGATTTAATTGAGGGGGGAGGTGTGATTCAGAAACTATCTGCAGATCCCAGTTTCTGCTGACAGGTGTTTGGGGCCCCTGGAACCCACTTCCCACTGCTTTGCAATCTGTTCATGCAGTGGGGGTATAGGTTTGTCCCCTGAAAGCAAAATGAGGTAGGAAAAAGGAACAGAATGGAAAAAGGAAGGAGGAAGATGAAAGGAAGATGGGGAGAGAGAAGAAGAGGGAAAACAGACAGGCATACCAACTAAGGAATAAACAGGAAAACAAAGAAAGAAAAACAAAAACATATGAACAATCATACAGGCAAACCAAAACACACCTGTTGATGTACTCTCCCTCAAAAATACCCACACACAAATAGAAAATCTAAAAAAATTAAAATACCAGAAACAAAGCAAGTATGAAAATATAAACAAAAACAGAAAGAAAAAGAGAAGAAAAACAAAAGCAAACAAACAGGAAAAAAACCCAAACAAACCAAAAAACAAAACTTGCTCTGTGGTCATTTCTGTAACTCCAAGTTCCTGTTGACTGCTGTCATTGCATTAAGGAGCAACTCCAGTCTCCAGCCCCTCCCTCCACTCTCAGCACAGGCTGATAGGGTTGCTCTCAGCATGGGTCAGATGCCCCATGGACTACTGTGGAAGGAGTGTGGATCAGATCTGGGCTCACCCAACTTGCTGCCACTGCTGTCAAGTCTCCCACTCAGGTCTGATGTGTCTGTGTCTATCCCAGCATGGGGGAGGGGCATTTGTCTTTCTGAGTTTGATGAAGAGATAACCTCTGGGTCCCAGGTTGGAGGCTGGACAGAGCTGGATGGGGCAATGCCAGTCTCTGCCTGGACCAGGACAGAGAAAATGGTGCTGGTTGGCGGCTCTTCATTGGTGGTTGGGCTCCATACGAGATTTCCACAACCTGCCTTCTCCATGGTTCCTGGGGCTCATGCTGGTCTGCTGACACAAGTGAGGAGCAGCTGTTCTCTGCTGCATCCTCTCAGGAGAGCCCCCAAGAACGGCAGAGGATTCTGCATGCTGGGGGCTTCAATTTTAGGGTGGTAGGGAGCTGCAGTCTCCTCTAGAGGAGAGTCCCAAGGGCAAGAACACAAGTCTCCCCTCAGATGGACTTTCACTTACCCACTGGTGCAGAGAGTCTTTATGAGCATTTGCTTTTGTGGAGATTCTCATGGTCTGAACCATTCCATTGCCATATTGCCATTGCCTCTAAAGTTTTTTTATGTTGGTTTTCACCTTTCTCCTGAAGCTCATTGATCAATTTTATAATCAGCCTTTTAAATTCTATGTCTGGAATTTTAATGATTTCATTTTGGTTAGGGTTTATTACTGAAGACTTAGTGTGGTTTTTGGTGGTGTTGGAGAACTCTATTTTTTCATATTGTCAGAATTATTTTCTGGCTCCTTCTCATTTGAGTAGACTATATCTTCTTACCTGAGGTTGGCAGGGAGCTGTTGTAGACACTGTAGTGTTCCCTTGGTGATATATTGCCTTGGTGTGGTGAGTTTCTCAATCACCAGTCTCCTTGTCTTCTATAATACAGCTTGCCCCAATATCAATTGAACAATAACAATCAATGGCCCCAAAATGGGATTTTTAACTTCCAAAATCTCCATAGCCTTAACAATTTGACTTCCAGATTTTCTGTAATCTCAACAATTCATTCCAACACAATGGAGAAATCTGAGGTCCCCTATGCTCAAGCTTTCCTCTATTTCCAATCCAAGCCCTCCCTCTATCAAACCTAAAATCCTTTTCAAATCCTCCTTATTCACAACCTCCTCCTTCCTTTCCCTCTCCTCTTCACACTCACTCTCGTATCAAACAACTTCCATCCCCCAGTCACCCCCAAAGTCCCACTCCCATCTTTCCTCTCAGAGAGGTGGCAGGAACAAAAGGCATAGCTTTCTTCCTTTCATAGTACGTGTTCATGTTCCTTTCTCCATGGGCAACCTATCTCAAATTGAAAAATGACGAGGCTCCTTTACCTCCAACCCAGCTGTTTACCATAAAGAATGCCTTCATATTACCCAATCCTATAACCTAACCTGACACAACCTTTATGTTATTCTTTCTTCCTCCCTTTCTCTGGAGGAGAGGGAATGCATCTGGGAAGCAGCTCAATCTCATGCCGATACTCTCCACCAGCAGGACCCAGCTCATAATCCCATAGGTGCCACAGCAGTGCCCCACACAGAGCCCTCCTGGGATTATCAAATCAACTCCTCAGATAGACAGAACAGGGATCATATAATAACTTGCCTATTAGCTGGAATGGATAAGCTGGCTCTGAAACTAGTTAATTATGAACAAATTACTCAGGGGCCCTTTTTTTCTCCCACTTTGTAGAGGCTATACTTAAATACACCACCTTCACTCCAGACTCTGACAAAAGTAGAATTTATTTACACCTTCATTTCATTTCTCAATCCACTCCTGACATAAAAAAAAACTTTAAAAATTGCAGAATGATCCCCAAACTTTACGTCAAAATCTTAACAAAACTGCCTTTAAGGTCTTTAACAAAAAGAGAGGAGGAGAAAACAACTCGAAAACTAAAAAGAAATCAGACCAGATACCAACTACTGACAGCAGTCTTTTGACAGGGTTCCAAAAAACCTTCCAACCCCCAGCAAACCCCCATCCACCGCCAGGACCATGCTACACGTGTGGCCAGCCAGTGCACTGGGCAAAGGCACGCCCAAATCCTGGGCTGCCCCTACTCATGTCCTATTTGTGGAAAGAAAGGGCACTGGAAGTCAGATTGTGACCAGCGAGACTCTTCTTCCTGTTTGGTCACTTCTAACACTCCTAGGTTTCCTCATCCATAGCTGGGACTGGCTAAATTCCTTGGCTTAGCTACTGAAGACTGACAGGGCCCAGAGGTAGCTCCACCACTCTCGCCACCCATGACTTTGCGGAACCCGGGGTAGTGTTGTCAGTATCTGGTAAGCTTGTCTCTTTCATATTGGACATGGGGGTGTTATATTTAATCCTGCCAGAATACACAGAACTCCTCCTTACTCCTTCATCCACACCCATGGAAATCTCTATTGCCAGAATAAACAAAATATCTTTCACTCCTAAGATAATTGAGCTGCTACTCTGCACTCTACTTGACACACCCTATACTCATTTCTTTTTTGTTATTCCGCAGTACCCTACACTTATACTAGGTAGGGACATCCTCTCAAAGTTTCAAGCTTCCAGAAGTTCACCCCTCACAACCCCCGTGCAATTCCACCCCTTTCATTTTACTTCGCCACCCAGATGCCTTGTTTCCTTCCTCTGTATCCTCCCTTTCCTCCCTCTTTCCCCTTACAAATCTTACAGTTTGGGACTTTTCCACACCCTGCATTGTATACCATCATACTCCCATCATGGCCAATTTACAGAATCCTTCTTTCTACCTCAACCAAACCCAATACCCTCTAAGTCCGTCTGGCTTAAAAGGACCCATCATCTCCAAATTGCTCCAAGCAAATATCCTAAAGCAACCAACTCTCCTCATAACACTCCCATACTAGATTCATACCGACTTGTCCAAGACCTGCGTATTATTAATCAGGCCATCATTCCCATCCACCCCATAATTCTAAACCCTTATACTCTGCTCTCTCACATCCCACCTAACACTACCCACTTCTCCATCTTAGGTTTAAAAGACACCTTCTTCACCGTTCCCCTTAACACAGCCTGCCAAAATTTCTTCACCTCCACCTGGGTAAACTCCAACTCACAAAACTCAACCCAATTAACCCAGACAGTCCTACCGTAAGGCTTCAGAGACAACCCTCACCTCTTTGGGCAAGTCCTTTCTCAAGACCTATCTAATTTAACTTAACCCCCAGTACCCTTCTGCAATATGTTAATGACCTTCTCCTATGCAGTCTCTCATATAATCTTTGCATTCAACATGCCTATCAATTACTCAACTTACTGGGGAAACATGAATATCGAGTCTCTCCCACTAAAACCCAAATTACTAAAACAGAAGTGAACTATCTCAGACTCATTATAACTCCTACAACCCAAGCCATTCCCCCACACACAGAAAACACCTCATTCAAGATATGCCTGCACCCACCACTAAAAGGGATCTCCTTTCTTTCTTAGGCCTCACAGGGTATTTTCAATTATGGATACCTAATTTTAGCCTATTAGCCAAACCTCTTTATTTAGCTCCACAAGGCCCTATCCACAAACCTTTAAATCCCTCACACCCAATTCTCATTTTTACAGAATAAAAGAGAGTCTCCAAAAGGCCCCAGCCCTAGGACTGCCAAACCCTACCAAACCTTTCACCTTATATGTCCACACAAAACACAACATTGCCCTTGGACTTTTGTCATTCCTATGGTAATACTCCACAGGCCATAGCATATCTGTGAAAACAACTCGACTCTGTCATTCAAGGCTGACTGCCATGCCTCTGAGTTCTGGGTGCGGCCACTATACTCACAGCCAAAATACTAAAACGACCACGAACACTCTACCAACATGTAACATTCTCCTCTTCCACACCCATAGAAATCAAGGTTATGGGCTTTACACACTAAATACACAACTCAATATTCAGAAGGGCCCCCAGTCCTACACTTCACATGCCTCCATCCACACCAAAGCCTCCGAAATATACTTCATTTCCCACAGGACCTGCCTCTCTTCAACTAACAAAACTTCCCAAATCTCCTAATTCACACACCACAAAGGGCCCCTAATAACTCCATACATATGGATGTCCTTTTAACAATACTACCAATAGTCACTGCTATATATTCATCTTAGCCTATATTATCAGATATGTTTGTCACAAACCTCCACCCTGTAATATCCCATAAACTTTCCTACTTCCCTAAGCGAATAAACCCCACCTTCAGCAATTTCTTATATATCCTTCACTCTAACCTTACCTTTTACCCCCTTGATAATCCCTTTGCCTCAGTAGACCAACTACTTTCAACAATTACTAATCCTTAGTTACAAGGAGACCTATATGATTTCTTCCCCCAAACTTGCCACTTGGTGCTCCTTCCTAACATTCATTTTACTTTACAACCTCTTTACTGCAACATGAATCTCAACTCTCTCCTACAATGGCCTCTTCTTCTTTTCTTAATTTTTAATGTTAAAGATGTACGGTACAATTCAGAGTTAGTTATACAAATGTTCATGATGCAGGTACCCTTGTTGATGAGGTGTGCCCCCACCCCTCCTGGCAGATTCCCACTACTGCCTTGGTCTCTTATTCTAATCTTGGCCTCCTTGTACACCTCATTCCCACTTACATTGTCCTCTAATGGTCAGACTCCTTTCATCAATGTCACACACCAATCCTTACACAGTACACAGGTTCCATTTAATTCTAACTGCTAGATTTGTCTATCAGCCCAAATCCAGTGGTTTACAGCCATCCCAGCCAACCTTAGCCACTTGAGCCCAAACGAACATAAATTTATATCTTACATTTCAAGCAGATCCTCTTTTAAAACATTTTAAGGACCTTAATTGCCTAATGACTCATTCTGAAATCTCCAAGAGGACATTTACTCAATCAGGTGCACACCTTTATTTTAAACAACGCATTCAAAAACTGCAGCTTTTCCTAATCAAATTTTTTTAACAAAAAACCCTAAACCTTCAATCTGGAGACCTGTTACCTCTCAAACCTTACTAACCACCCCAACATCTCTTTGTCTCCAATGCTCATTTCCTAACCCCTCTCACAAGTCCTTTTTAGAAACTCTTCCCCCATCTTTTGCCTACATGCACTCACTCTTCAAAGTTCACAAGACCACCGATTGCAATACCTCAAAGCCTGGACATACCCTCTGCAATTCTCTAGCCCTCCATCCATTGCCATGGAAAATTCTCAGGCCATTCCCATGCAGTCTGTCTGTCAATGCTGCCTACTAACTGTAGTATTATGGAGAGTGCCATGAAAAAAACCTATAGACATGCTGGCCTACACATTTTTAAACCATTCACAATTCAATATTTCACAACCAATAGTTATCGATAACTCCAATTTTCTTATCTTTATATAACCAATCTGAGTTCAGTCTCTCCTACTAACAAGCATTTTCAGACCCTCACCAGAGCTACACTTGCAGGTAAATATCCCTTTTAGAAATATGAAAAAGATGAAGGCAGATGGTTAGTCTCCGTTACCTATGGGTTTTTGTCCTTCCACTCTGGGAATTTTCTTCCTATACAATACTTCTTCCTATCTCTGTCTACCCGTCAATTGGTCAGGCATTTGTACTTTACTACACAAATCTCCAGACATCAGTATTCTACCTGATAATCAGACTATTCAAATTCCTCTATCAGTTTCAATCTCTTCCTCTACAATTAAGCCCAAAAGGGCTATTCAACTCCTGCCCTTACTAGCAGAATCAAGCATTTATAATTCAATTCATTTACTAGAAGGCAATTCATTTACTATAGGGGTAGTGCTCTAAAATAGGAGAGCACTTAACGTCCTAACAGTTGAAAAAGGGGGTGTTTACACATATTTCCAAAATAAAAATGTTGGGTTTTTTTTTTGTTAATGAATCAGGCATAGTTCAGGATGCAGCCCATAGACTTCCAAACCAGGCAACAGAGCTCAAATGGCAAGCTACCAATTCATGATGGACCAAGTTATCCCTCTCTACCTGGATGCTCTGGATAATCCCATTTCTCAGACCTCTTCTCCTCATCCTTCTCTTACTCACTTTTGGAACTTGCCTTAGTAACTTTATCTCCCATTTTATCTCCCAACAACTAAATGCCTTTATTCAAACTAGCATAGAAAAACATCCTCCTGCTTCACCAGTCCAGATTTTATAAACTTCAGTATCAGCAAGGATGCAGCCTCAACCCTGGGGAGGGTACCATACAACTTTAACCCCAAATGCTATGCCTTGTCTCAGCAGGAAGCAGCCAAACCACCCAAAACACCTTTCTTCCCACACCTGCGTACCCTCCTTTCCTATAAGATATACCTAAACAAAAAGGTAGGAATGTTAACCTATGGAATGCCATCTTTGAGACCCCTGTCACTTTGCTAGCTACCCTGGTATGGAAAATTACTAACTAGGCCAGAGCTACAAAACATCCTGCCATATGTAACACCTAGCCTAACCATAAGCCTTCCTCCCAACTTACTTAACCACAAGGCTTAGTTACCTCCTAACAATGCCAACCACAAATTGTCCCCTCAAGCCCTATAACTGCCCAAGCCTGTAAGCAGCAGGGGCTCCAGTCTTCTCTGGTGCTCCCCTCCGCAGGTCTTCTCCTCAGAATAAACCTGTTGCTGTTGAGTCACCCACCTCCTGTTCGCTCATTTTTCAACCTAACAGCCTGTCCTGGGTACCTGCACTGGTTCATGGTGTCCTGAGCGGCTGGAGTGACTTGGAAAGTTTAACTGGGGTGTGTGATCAGGCCTTCCTCAAAGCTGAGATATTATATCTGACATGATGGGTTGTGCTATTGATCTCTGGCCAGGAGGTGGTACTTGTGGGAGAGACTCAGCTGCAATGGTGGCAGTGGGCTTTCTCCTTGGTGAGTGTTGTGCCAAGGAAGTGCCCAGCCATCCTAGGCAGAGGGCAGGGCTCTGGGGGTTACCTAAGTTCTCTAAGTTTAACTAAGTTTTGAGCCTACAGAGGGAGTATAGAAGGAGGGGGGCAATTTCAAATGCCCCTCAAGTGTGCACTCCTGGCTACCCCAGTGGGGATTAGGAGGGAGTCCCAGGCCACTCGGGTAATGTTGTTGTGCAGGGAAGGCACAGAATAGTTTACATGGCGAGTGAGAGGTTGCTATGGCAATGAGTTCCACCCAGATCCCTGCCTTAGCTGCAGGCAGTTTGCCCTCTGAATATTAATGTGCAGCCAGCCTTAGGGTCTCGGGTGTTCTCATGATAGCCCACTCCTGCCAAGAATTGTCTTCCACTGAGGAGTTTGCCCTTGGGGCCCATTCCTTCTCAGACTGGCTAGAAAGCAGGGTTGAGTTCCTGAGATATGGCAGCTGGAGCTGCTCAGGGTTTTCTTTTCTTTTTCTTTTTCTTTTTTTTTTTTTTTAATTTCTGGCACCACTTCACATGGGTTTTGGACGAGCTGTGGGTAAGGCAGTTTCTCATCAGGGACTGGAGTCCTGAAAGGCTCAGGGGGCCTCCCAAGCCTGCAGTGGGAGCACAGCGCTCTTGATTTTCTCACTTACCTTCCCCACTGTGTCCAGAGGCTGCCAGTGGTCTGTGGTGGTCCAGGCAAGTGTTTGGCTAGTTCCATCCTAGGTCAATGGATTTTTCTCTTCTTTGTACTGTGTGGTTATTATCACTACCTTGAGTTGTGGGTCATGCTGCTGGTCCTGTCCCTCTTTGGGTGCTATGGAAACTCTATCTTGGTTTACTAGATAGGAGAAACACACTCTAGTTGCCTCATGTTGGCCATCTTAATTCAATTTACAATAAGTTTTGATACCTCTTTTGGGCAAATCATCCCACCTTTTCGTGTTCAAAATTGTTGTGACTATTCTTGCCCCAAATGCATTTTGGAATCACTCTCAAGTTTCATGAAAAAAACCTTTTAGAATTTATATGTTAATTTTGACAAATTGACATCGTTCCAATATTGAGTCTTTCCATTCAAGAGCATGGCTTATCTCTATTTATTTAGGTTTTCTTTTATGACTTTTAATTTATAGTTTTATAGTTTTCCCCCCAGTCTTATGCATCCTTAGTCAGAGCTGCCTTTAATACTTTCTAGTTTACAGACTGTTTTTTACAATTATTACTACCTTTTTCCAGTGGTTTTTGGCTACTGAATAAGATTGAAATTGAGTTTTGAACATCAATATTATATCCAGAAAGCATATAAAACACTTTTTACTAGTGCCAATAGTATAAATATTCTTTTTATGTGTGACTATTATAACATTAATCTGATTATCTAAAATTAATTTTTATCTTTATTAAAGTTTCATGTACACAATGTTTAAGAGTCAAATCGTTTCATAAGTTCTACATATGGAAGCTGGACTTTCCCTAACCTCTAACCACACTCCACCTCCCAGAAGCAACCATTCTCAACTTTTAACTGATTATTTTAGATTTTATTGTCATATCTTATATAATAATTTTATATTGCTACTGCTTAGTTTTTCACAGTTAAGCATTATTTATTGACCTCCCATGAGTTCAGTTAGGGGGTAAAAATGTTCTATCCCTGCTGACTTAATGCCACATATGAACACTTTCTATTCCTCATCACCCTGTTATGATTATATTATAATTTGGGATAACTCAAGAATCAATGTCTACATTGCAATGACTATGTGAGCATTATTTATAGCTGAGTCTGGTGATATTACAGCTTTTGCTTATGTTGGTCCTTTCCATGAATAAGTTTGTGTAATCACAATCAAGATACAACATCATCATAACCAAGATACAGCACAATTCCACAACCATAAATGTGGCTCTAGTCCTCACCATACCAAATATCTGGCAAATGTGAATCACTTCTCTGTCTCTCTAATTCTGACAGTGTTACATAAATGGAATCATACAGCATGTGACATTTTGAGACTGACTTTTTCACTCAAATCATGCCTTTGAGACCCTTACAAGCTGTGAACATATAAATAATTCACTTCTTTTTATCACTGAGTAGTATTTCATTGTATGAATGCACAGAGTTTATTTAACCATTCACTTGTAAGACATTTTGGTTGTTTCCAGTGTTTTGCTCTCACCAAGAAATCTGCTACAAACATTCATACACAGGTTTTTGTGTGCACGTTTTCGTTTTTTCTGGTATAAATGCATGAGAATACAATTGCTGGATCATATAGTAAGTGTATGTTTAGTTCTTTTTAAGAAATCACCAAACTGTCTTACAAAGTGGCTGTACCATTTTGCATTCCCGCTGGCAATGTATGAGAGATGCAGTTTCTCTACATCCTAGCCGCATTTGGTACTGTTATTATCTTTTATTATAATTGTCCTAATAGGTACATGGTAACATCTCATTGTGGTCTTAATTTGCATTTCCCTAATGGCTAGTTATGTTCAACATCTTTTTATGTGCTTATTTGCTATCTGTATATACTCAATAAATGTCTCTTTATGTCTTTTGCCTAATTGTAGTAGGATTATTTGTCTTGCTTTGTTGCTGTTTCTACAATTGAATTTTGAGAGATAGATTCTAGATATAAGTCCTTTGTCAGATGTATGGTTTTTAGAGTTTTAGAGAGCAATATTTTTAATTTTGATGAAGTCCCATTTATTTATTTTATTTTATTGTTTTTGTCTTTGTTTTTGAGTCGGGGTCTCATTCTCATCCAGTCTGAAATGCAGCGACATGATCACAGTTCACTGTCGCACTGACGTTTTTTTTTTTTTTTGAGTTGGAGTCTCACTCTGTTGCCCAGACTGGAGTGCAGTGGCACGCACCCGGCCACCGCAGCCTCGACCTGCTGAGCTCCGGCGATCCTTCCGCCTCAGCCTTCCAAGTAGCTGGAACTACAGGTGTGCGCTATCACGCCCGGCTAAATTTTTTGATAGAGATGAGGTCTCGCCAAATTGCCCAGGTGGGTTTCGAACCCGCGGGCTCAGGCAATTCACTCACCTCAGCCTCCCAAAGTGTGGGATGACAGGCTGAGCCACCAAGCCCGGTTGCATTGACCTTCTTGACGATCCTTCTGCCTTACCCTCCTGAGTAGTTGTAATTCCAGGTGCACATCACCATGCCTGGCTAATTTTTAAATTTTTTGTACAGACAAGATCTCACTATGTTGTCCAGGCTGGTCTCGAACTCTTAGACTCAAGTAATACTTCTGCCTTAGCCTCCCAAAGTGCTGAGATTTCAGGCATGAGTCACTATGTCTGACCTCTATTTATTGATTTTCTTCTAAGATTGATCATGCTTTTGATGCTGTGGCTAAAAATACTTCATCAAGCCGTAGGTGCTGAAGATTTTGTCCTATATTTTTGCCTAAACATTTTATAGCTTTACATTTGAACTTAAGATTCATTTTTAGATAATTTTTATAAAAGGTATTAGATTTAGGTCGATGTTCATTTTTTTTGTTTGTTTATGGATATCCAGCACCTTATGTTGAAAAACATTTCTTCTTTGAGGAATCAATTATTCCTCCATTGAATTGCTTTTGTCCCCTTTGAAAAATCAATTGTCTTTTCTTGTATGAGGCTGTTTCTTAGTTTTCTATTTTGTTCCATTGATCTGTGTCCGTTCCTCTGCTAGTATTGCAAAGTTTTGATTACTGCATGTATATATATCATAAGTGCTAAAGTCAGGTTTAGTGATGCCTTACATTTTCTTCTTTCTTCAAAATTGTTTTGACTTTTCTAGTTCTCTGTTTTTCTTCCTCTGTTCATATAAATTTTAGAATAGTCTTATTTATATCCAAAAAAGCTAGGATTTAGATAGAAATTGTGTTAAATCAAAATGCCAATTTGGGTAGAATTGACATTTTTATTGTGGTGAGTAGTATTCCAATCTGTGATGATTAATTTTAGATGTCAAATTGACTGGGTTAAGGGATAACCAGGTAGCTGGTAAAACATTATTTCTGGGTGTGTCTGGGTGCAGCTCTACCCTCACCCCATGTGGGCAGGTACCAACCAATCATTTAAAAGCCTAAGTAAGCCGGGCTTGGTGGCTCAGCCTGTAATCCCGCGCCTTGGGAGACTGAGGTGAGTGGATTGCCTGAGCCCGCGGGTTCGAAACCCACCTGGGCAATTTGGCGAGACCTCGTCTCTACAATAAATCAAAAAATTTAGCCGGGCGTGATAGCGCGCGCCTGTAATTACGGCTACTCGGAAGGTTGAGGTGGAAGGATCGCCGGAGCCCAGCAGGTCGAGGCTGCGGTGGCCGGGAGCGGCCACTGCACTCCAGTCTGGGCGACGGAGTGAGACGTCAACTCAAAAAAAAAACCAAACAAACAAAAAAAAAGAGAATAAAAGCCTAAGTAGAACAGAAAGGCAGAGGCCAGGTGAGTTCACTCTCTCTTCTGGAGCTGGGACACGACACCTGTCTTCTCCTGCCTTTGGACATCAGAACTCCAGGCTCTCTAGCCTTTGGACTCTGAGACTCAAATCAGTGCCACCACTCCCAAGCTTCCACTCAGGTTTTCAGGACTTCAGCCTTAGACTGAGATGTATGCCATCAGATCCCCTGGTTCTCAGGTCTTCAGACATAGACTGAGCCATGCCACTAACTTTCCCGGTTCTCCAACTTGCAGACGGCATATCATGGGACTTCTCAGCCTCCTTGATCATGTGAGCCAAATCCCATGATAAATATTCTCTCATCTATCTGTCTGTCTGTCTATCTATCTATCTTATTGGTTTTATTTCTCTGGAGAATGCTGACTAATACATTCCCCACTATTTAAATATTCTTTGATTTCTTTCATCAGTGTTTGTAGTTTTCAGCATATGAATCTTATATATGTGTTATTATATTTAATTTTTTGAGATATTTAAATGACATTATATTTTTAATTTCCATTTCCATGGTTTTGTTGTTAGCATATGGAAATACAGTTGATTTTCATATGCTGATTCTGCATTCTGTAAGCATTCTGAACTCACTTATTAGTTCTAAGAGCTTTTGATGTAGATCCCATGGAATTTTTTGCAAAGACTTATATTTCTGTAGAAAATAGAAACAGTTTTCATTCTTTCTTTCTTTGTTTCCTTCTTTGTTTCTTTTTCTTTCTTTCTTTCCTTTTTTCTTCCTGATATCTATGCCTTTTGTTTCCTTTTTCTTGCCTTGTTGCTCTGGCTAGGACTTCCAGGACTATATTGAAAAAGAGTGGTGAAAGAGGAAGAAAAACTTTCACTGAGAAGTCGTGGTGAGGCTGGAGTTGTGACAGAGCAACAGAGAAAACTCTGAGAGGAGCTAGAAGTCAAAAGACACCTGAAGTGCTGAAACACCAAGCCTTATCTAAAAGCCAAAAGTAAATGCCTGAATCCATCACCGTCTAAATCTACTCCCTCTCCAAAATGTTACCAATCGTGGTGTTTTGCCTTTTAAAGCAATAAGACCCATTAGCAGTAAACTGTAGCCCAGACTGGCCAATTTTATAGAGTCCCAGAAGCCAAAGATGGAGCCATTAAAAACTAGGCAGAAGACTGAGTTCAGGATGTGTTTTTTCTAACCCAAACTGTTAGTCTCCCAGCAATAGTCAACAGCAGCATGAAGCTGGGCCATCGCCACAGGAGAGCTGTCAAGAAAACCCATTGGGCCACTTAATGTACAGGATTTGAAAACTACAAAGCAGCAGTTAACAGATCAAGGGAATGCTAAATGTACAGACTCTGAGGGCAATACTCGTGTTGAAAATGAATGTTTGGATGCTTTTCTAAAAGAGATAAAGAGAATTTGCCTAAAATCTTGTCAGCCTCTGAAAGAAAGCTGGATTATGAGTTATATACCATAAGGAAGCCAAAAAATAACTCTTATAGTTGAATCAACAGCAGTTTGTTTCCTAAACAAGCTTTGGGCAAGAGTTTAGTAACTAGTATTGTTCTGAGAGAAAAGTTAATGCACAATTTGTTGGAGAAACTTAAGTCAAGATTCTACCAGTAAATTCACAGCAAATCTCTAGGGGAGATCTTGCAAGACCAGGACAGTTCTCTGTCACTTTGATCAGAACTTTAGTAGAACGCAAGCATAAAAAAAATTAGTAGTCAAGGATACTAAGGTTAACAGGGGTGAATATGAAATAATATATGTGAGTTACAGTCATATCTTCTTACTAAACAGAAAGTAAAACATAGAAAACTCAAGATATACTCCAGTTTGCTTCAGGGAGGCTCCAGCAACAGACATCTAAATATTAAGCAAGATCATCAGTTCATTCAACCTTGTTTTGGGCCTCGGCCATAATTTGTACTGCAAAAATCAAAAGCCACAAGCCAGAGGCCTAGTTTGACAGCTGGCATCTTTAATTCAGTCATTCCTAGCACCTCTGGAATAAGAGCAAATGAAGCCAATAGGGACAAATGTCACAACAGCTTTCAAGGCAAAGCACAGACTTTGGACTCCAACTTAAAAAGCGCTCTTCCATTTTCTGAACAAGACAGCTCCCAAGACTCAAGCTGGTGACACAACCATAAATGGAAAAGGAGTCCCAAAAGGGATCCAAACTAATGCAAATATTAAAAAGAAGACAACATCAGAAGATCAAAGGGAGCAACTGGAAGAATGGCAGAAATCTAAGGGGAGAATCTATAAACAGCTTCCTATGACACTTAAAACAAAAGGAAATATAATGGAGGAGATAAATATTTCATTCTGGAAGAGCATTGAAAAAGGAAAGAAATGAAGGAAAGCCCAATTTGAACTGTCCAATAAAACTAACACTGACAGAATGCTGCAGCTCACTCCGAGGGGTATGCTTTTCCGTGAAACATTTACCATAATTGCTCAGTGTACCCGAGGCTGCAAACTTTGCTGAATTCTGGATCTACAAAGCAAAGTTTTTAGCAGGTAAAAACGCAATGTTATTGGGCTATATGAAGAGGCCATTAAAAATGGGCAACACCAATACAAGTGCCATGGAAAGTTGCTCTCAGTATTTTGCAAGACCCAAACAGAACCATGGAAGGAATCACCTCTGACTCTTTAGCTGCTGACACTAATATCATGTCAGTGGAAGAGCTAACCAAGAAGATGGAATCTGGAGTCTTGTCTTTTTCCAAAAGAGAGGGAATAGTTTACAGCACACTCCAAGTAATGAAGATGGAACAGGAGAATCGAATCATCCTGGTATCAAATTACAGATGTCCCCAAACCTGGAATAAATACAATGGCAGAGTGCAAGCCATGAAATTTATCACGCCTGCTGCAGGGGAGTTCAAGCAAGCAGTGTCCTGCTACTGGAAATAGTACAGGAACACAATCTAGTAGTGGTTTCTCTTGACGAGCTATTATGAGTGGCAGAAACAATGTATTTTATATACCATAAAAGGAGGTTTTGCCTGTTACATTAGGGTTTCAAATCTTTGAATAATAATTTCTGGATTTTTTTTTTAAAGGTGTTTCAGACCCTTCACAAGACAAGAAATGCTCTTTTCCAGATGACCCGGAAAAGATTGTATAATGGAAAAGCATCATGGATGCAGAAGATTACAGACTCTCAGGATTTAAAATAACTCATTGGGCTTACTCTCGAATTTTATATACCCCTTGGAAAGTCTTTGGTTTATGCGTTTAAGAGTATAGTGTGCCACAGTTTTGCAGTGTACATAAATTTCAAACTATTGAGAATTAATTTATCCCACAAGTGTAGCAAAAATTTGTATTTTATTGATCTACCTTAATTCCAACACAGTTATCTTTTATTAGAAAGTTGGCGCCACAATATGACAGACTTTCTTCATTCAACTCAGCAGAGAGGGAAAGTCCTTTCAGGGTGGAGGATCTGAGCTTTGACACTGGCTTGCCAGGCTGGATGGGATATTATAGACCACCTGGTCAAATCCCCTCATTTTACAGATGAGTTTATAATAGATTTGTCTTTCTCAAAGATTGCAAATGACATTTATGTGTGATCTTTGACTTCTGTCACAGTATCTCTGTAGATGAAAGGTCATTCTGGCTATTTCTATGCCAGGTCTCTTCAAATGAAACAACCCTGAACTGGCATAGCCATCTAGCTCTTTTGGTTTCTATCCAAACCTAATTTTGCAGTTGTTACTCAGAAATCCTTCAAGTAAAAACAACGGGCAGGAGAGAGGCGGGGAAGGTATGCTTGCTTTTCACTGCAGTCCTTTGCTCTGCTAGGGAACAGCTGGCCTGAGAAGGCAATGCAAGCCCTGGAGACTAATATAGGTTACATTTCCTTCCTACTGATCAACAGTGCTAGGAAATGTAAAATCAGAGGCATTATGTAAATGGAATGATTAGAAAAACCCAGTCCACATATTTTAATTTTTAGCTTAATATTTAAGCATTATCTTAAAAAAACCATTAATTTTTTGTTTACTCCTGCTTGACAAAAAAAGAATGGTGAGAGAAAACATTCTTGTTTTTACCTCTATCCAGGGAGAAGGTCTTCAGTCTTTCACCATTCAGTATGTTAGGTGTAGAGTTACATTTTTATTTTTGTAGGTGTTCCATTTTTTTCTTTTATTCTTAATTGACACCCAATAATTGTACGTATTTCTGGAGTATAGAGTGACATTTGAAACATACACACAAAGTGTAATGATCAGATCAGGGTAATTAGGATATCCATCACTTCAAGCATTTGTGTTGGGAGCATTCAAAATCCTCTCCTCTTGCTTTCAAAAAATGCAATAAATTATAGTTAACCACATGCACCCCACTGTGCTGCAGAACACCGGAACACATTCCTCACATCTAGCTGAAATTCATATTCATTCACCAACCTCTTCCTATGAGCCCGCCCCTCTACCCTTTCTGGTTTCTGATAACTACAATTCTGCTCTTTACTTCCATGGGCTCAGTTTTTTTTTTTTTTTTTTTTTGGCTTCTTCATATGATTAAGGACATGTGGTATTTGTCTTTCTGTACCTGCTTATTTCATTTAACATAATGTCCTCCAGGCTCATCCACGTTTTTGCAAATGACAAGATACCATTCTGGTTTTGTTGTTTGCTTTTTGTTTTGTTTTGTTTTGAGTCTGGGTCTCACTCTGTTGTCTAAGCTGGAGTGTGGTGGCACGATCACAGCTTACTGCCTCCGCCTCAGCCTCCTGAGTAGCTGGGACTACAGATGCATGGCTAATTCTTTGATTTTTTTTTTTTGTAGAGATGAGGCCTTGCTATGTTGCCTAGGCTGGTCTCAAACTCCTGGGCTGAAGCAATCCTCCTGCCTTGACCTCCCAAAGTGCTGGGATTACAGGTATGAGCCACCACACCCAGCCATTCTGTTTTTTAATGACTATTTTTTAAATGACCATTCTGTTTTTTGGTGGACACAAGCTCATTCCATATCTTTGCTACTGTGACTAATACGGCAATAAACATGGGGGAGGGGCATGTTTTCCTTTGACATACTAATTTCCTTTCCTTCGGATAAATACCCAGTAATGAGATTACTCCATAGTATGGTAGTTCCATTTTTAGTTTTTAAAAAAATCTTTATAGTTTTCCCATAATGGCTGTACTAATTTACATTCCCACTGACAATGCAGGCATAAGAATTTCCTTTTCTCTGCATCCTTGCCACCATTTGTTCCTTTTTGTCTTTTTGATAATAGCCCTTCTAACTGAGATTAATATCTCATGGTTTTGATTGTCATTTTCTTGATGATAAGTGAAGTTAAGCACTTTTTTCATGTATCTTTTGGCCATTTGTATTTCTTCTTTTGATAAATGTTTAGATCCCTTGCATACTCTTTAATCGGATTATTTGATTTTTTTGTCGTTGAGTTGTCTGAGTTCCTCATATATTTTGGACATTTGTCCTTTGTTGAACGAATAGTATGTGAAAATGTTTTCCCATTCTGCAGGTTGTTTCTTCACTCTGTTAATTGTTTTCTTTGCTGTGCAGAAACTTTTTAGTTTGATATAGTCTTGTCTGTTTTTGTTTTTGTTGCCTATACTTTTGAAGTCTTAGCCATAAAATCTTTGCCTATACCAAAGTACTGAAGTGTTTTCCTTATGCCTTCTGCTAGTAGTTTTATAGTGTGGGTCTTACATTTAAATCTTTAATCCATTTAGAGTTGATTATTGTATATGGTGAAAGACAGAAGTTTAATTTCATGCTTCTGCATATGGATATCCAGTTATCCCAGTACCATTTATTGAAGAGGGTGCCCTTTCCCCAATGCATGTTTTTGGTGCCTTTGTCAAAAAATCAGGTGGCTGTGAATATGTGGATTTATATCTGGGTTTTCTCTTCTGTTCCACTGGTCTACATTTTCTGTTTGTATGCCAGTACTGTGCTGGTTTGGTTACTATAACTTTGTAATATATTTTGAAGTCAGGTTGTGAGATGCTGCTAGCTTTGTTTTGTTTGTTTTGTTTTTTTAGTATTGCTTTGATTATTTGGGGGTCTTTTGCAGTTCATAAAATATTAGGATATTTTTCTATTTCTGTAAAGAATATCATTGGTATTTTAATAGGGATTGCATTGAATCTGTAGATTTTTTTTAGTAGTATGGTCATTTTAACAATATCAATTCTTCGAATTCATGAGTATGGGAAGTCTTTCCACTTTTTTGTGTTCTCTTTAATTTTTTTCATCAGTGTTTTGTAGTTTTCATTGTAGAGGTCCTTCATCTCCTTGGTTAAATGTTTTCCTAGGTTTTTTTTTTTTTACAGCTATTGAAAATGGAATTGCTTATTTGATTTATTTTTCAACTAGTTCACTATTGGTGTATAGAAATGCTACTGATTTTTATGTGTTGATTTTTGTATCTTGCAACATTACTACATTTATCAGTTTTAATGGATTTTTGTTCTATCCTTTTGATTTTCCTACATATAAGAGCATGACATCTGCAAAGAAGGTAATTTGACTTCTTCTTTTCCAATTTGAATATCTTTTGTTTCTTTCTTCTGCCTGATTGTTTTGGCTAGGACTTCTAGTACTATGTTAAACAGGAGTGGTGAAATTAGGCAACCTTGTACTGTTTTACTGCATAGAGGAAAGATGTTTAGTTTAGCTTTTCCCCATTTAGTCAATGTAAGCTGTGAGTTTGTCACATATAATCTTTATTATGTTAAGGTATGTTCTTTCTGTACCTGAGTTTTTGAGAGTTTTTCATGAAAAAATATTGAGTCTTATCAAGTGATTTTTCTGATTCTGTTGAGAAGGTTACATGATTTTATTCTTCATTCTGTTGATGTAATATATTTATTGATTTTTATATGTTTAACAATCCTTGCATTCTTGGGATAAATTCCATTTGGCTGTGGTGTATTATCTTTTTGCTGTGTTGTTGCATTTGGCTTACATAGTTTGTCGAGGATTTTTACATCTATGTTTATCAGGAACATTGACTTACAGTTTTCTCTTTTTGTTGTGTCCTTGTTTGGTTTTGGATTCAGAATAATGCTGGTTTCATAGCATGAGATAGGAAGAATTTCGTTGTCAATTTTTGGGAATAGTTTAAGAAGAAATGATGTTAGGTTTTTACAAATATGGTAGACTTAGCAGTAAAGCCACTTGGTCCTGGGCTTTTCTTTGTTGGGAGAGTTTTTATTAGTTTCAATCTTATTATCATTCTGTTCAGGTTTTCTGTTTCTTCCTGACTCTATCTTAGTAGTTTCTATGTGTCCAGGAATGTATCTATTTCCTCTAAGTTTTCAACTTGTTAACATATAGTTGCTCATAATAGTTTCTGGTGATCCTTTGTATTTCTGTAATATGCAGTTTTTGTTTTTTAAAATTTTTTTTTATTTTAACAATGTGGGGTACAATTCAGGGTTAGATATACAAATGTTCATTTATTATGCAGATACCCCTGTTGATGAGGTGTGCCTCTCTCTTTCCTGGCAGTTTCCCACTACTGCCAATTTCTTTCTTATAGTATTATAATATCTAGTTTTAATGTCTCTTATTTCATAGAAGTGAAAAATCGGGAGATTTTGTTTATTTGGGTCTTCTCTATTTTTTTTCTTGGTTAGTCTAGCTAGGGAGCTAACCATTTTGTTCGTCTTTTCAGAAATCCAGGTTTCGTTTTGTGGATCTTTTGTATTTTTTTAAGTCTCCGTTTCATTGAGTTCTGCTCTAATCTTTATTGTTTCTTTCCTTCTAATATTGGATTTGGTTTGTTTATGCTTTTTTTAGTTCCTTGAGGTGTGTCATGAGGTTGCCAATTTCAAATCTTTTTCTTTTTTTGCTATTGACATTTCCTGCTTTAAACTTTCCTCTTAGTACTGTTTCTTTTGTACCTGATAGGTTCTGATAGATTGTGTTTTTATCTTCACTTATTTCAAGTAATTTTTGAATTTCCTTCTTAACTTCTTCATTGACCAGTGATTTTTCAGGAGTTTGTGGTTTAATTCCCATGTACTTGTACATTTTTCAAAGTTCCTCTTATTATCAATTTCTCATTTTATTCCACTGTGGTCTGAGGAGATACTTGATAGGATTTCACTTTTAAAACATTTGTTAAGAGTTGTTTTGTGGCCTAACATATGGTCTATCCTGAAGAATGGTTTATGTGCTAATGAAAAGAGAAGAATGTGGATTCTGAAGCTGTTGGATAAAATATTCTGTAAATGTCTGTTACGTTCATTTCCTTAATACAGTTTAAGCCCAATGTTTCTTTGTTTATCTTCTGCCTATATAATCTGTCCAGTACCGAATGTGGGATGTTGAAGTCCCCAACTATTACTGTATTGGGCATCTATCTTTCTCTTTAGCGCTAATAGTATTTGCTTTATATATTTGGATGTTCCAGTGTTGAGTGCATATATCTGTACAATTATATCCTCTTGCTGAGTTGATCCCTCTATCGTGATATAATGACCATCCTGTTTCCTTTTATGCCTTTTTACCTAAAGTTTATTTTGTCTAACATAAACATAGCTTTTCCAGCCTGCTTTTTGTTTCTATTTGTATAACATCCCTTCAATTTCAATCTATGTGTGTCTTTACAGGTGAAGTGAGGTTTTTAGGCAACATATAGTTTTGTATTGTCTTTTTTTATCCATTCAGCCAGTCTGTATCTTTTAATTGGATATTTAAATTGTTTACATTCAAAGTTGTTACTGATAGGTGAGCTCCTATCATTTTGTGAATTGTTTTCTGATTGTCTTGTACATAATTTCTTTCTTCCTCTCTTATTAGTTACCTTTACAACGTGGTGATTTTCTGTAGTGATAACATTTGATTTCTTTCTTTTTCTCATGTGAGTATCTTCTCTACTAGTGAGGTTTATACTTTCACGTGTTTTCATGGTGGTAGATGTTGTCTTTAGTTTCCCTTTAGCAGGTTGGGTCTTGGGAGGTGAGTGGGACCCAGTGTGAATTCTCTCTCTGGAACAATGCTGTCACATAAATTCCAGGAAACTTCCATACTAGGTTCAGGGCTTGTGAGGGCTGAGGAGTTCTCCTGTGGTTAGGACTACTGGTGTCTGTGGTGGGAAAGTGGACTGCTGCACATCTCTTTCTTATCATTTCCCCACAATAGGGAATGTATTCTGGCTCTGAGCCAGTCTCAGTCAATCAAATGCTTTACTTCTTTATCCTTCAGTGCCTTATAAGGCCTCTCTCACTTCCCTACTGAACTCCAGTGTTCTCTCTTAGACACTCTATTCAATACGTGATTATCTATTTGCTGTTTTGGTCCTGCTTTGTGGAGGAGGTGAATGCTGAGCATCTCTAGTTAACCATTTTGATTATGTCTCCTTTGTAGATGTTCTTATGAGGAAGTCTCCCTACATGTCTCATTTTCTAAGAGTTTTTCATCATAAAAGTTTATAAAATTTCATCAAATTCTTTTTCTAATCAATCAATACAATCATCTGATTTTTTTCTTTACCCTGTTATTACACTGCTAGATTTTCAAATATAGAACCAGATTTTCACACCTGGGATAAACCCCACTTCGTCATTGTGTATAATTCTTTTTATAAATTACAGAATTCTATTTGTGAATCTTTTGTTAAGTATTTTTGCATAAATATTAATTAAAGATATTAGTCTGTAACTTTTTGTTTTTTGTTTGCGATGTTTTTATATCAGGATAATAATAGCCTTATAAAATGGGTGAAGTGTTTCTTCTTCTTCAGTTTCCTTAAAAAGATTGTATAGAATTGTGTTAATTCTTCTTTATAAGAAGAATCATTCATGGGAATGGCAGAATTGTCTGGTAAAATCTTGGTCTGAAGATTTCTTTTTTTGGCAGATTATAACTTACAAATTCAATTTCCTTAATGGTTAGAGAGCTATTCAAATTATATATTTCATCTTGGTTGAATTTTGGTAGCTTGTGCTTTCTAAGGAATTGACCCATTTAATCTAAGTTTTCTAATTTGTGTGTAAAGTTTTTTATGATATTCTCTTATTATCATTTTGGCATCTGCATGATCTGTAATTATAGCTCTTGTTTTATTCCCGATATTGGTAATGTGTATAATTGCTCTGTTTTTCTTTGTTGGTCTTATTAGAAGTTTGCCAATTTTGTTGATCATTTCAAAGAATCATTTTTTTGTTGCATTGATTTTCTTGGTTGTTTTTCTATTTCATTTTTACTTATTTTTGCTGCTATCTTCATTCTTTCCTTAATTTTTCTTGTTTTGAGTTTATTTTGCCATTTTTTTTTTTTTTTGAGTTGGAGCCTCATTCTGTTGCCCAGACTGGAGTGCAGTGGTACACTCACTGCCACCCCAGCACCAACTTGCTGGGCTCCGGTGATCCTTCTACCTCAGCCTTCCAAGTAGCCGGAATTACAGATGTGTACTACCATGCCCGGTTAGTTTTTTATTTTGTTGTAGAGATGAGGTCTTGCCCAGTTGCCCGGGCTGATCTCGAACCCACGGGCTCAGGCAATCCACTCGCCTCAGCCTCCCAAAGTGCTGGGATTCAGGCTGAGCCACCGAGCCTGGCCTCAGGCTTGGCAATCTTAACATCTACCTCACTGTTACGTATTCCTTGGGATTTCCCTACACCTGCCCACATCTTTGCCCAAGGTTCCTTTATTAAACTGTGTTCAAGTTACACAATTTGAGGGGGCCACCTCTTGTTGGCCTGGACCTTGACAGAGACACACACTCCAACCAATCAATCTCATTCTTCAAACTCCACCACAGTGACTTTTCTGAAGGTCACCAGTGACAACCACATTGTTAGTCCAATGGCTAAGTCTTAACTCTCAACTTAGTGAACCTGTCAGTAGCATTTAACAACCTGATCCTTCCACCTTCTTGACCCTTTGTTAATACCTGTCTCTCCTCCCAGGGTCTCTCACGCTCCCAATTTCTCTCCTTCCTCCCTGCCTGTTCCTTCTCAGTCTCCTTGCTGGTTCCTCCCCCTCTTCCTTCCCAGCCTCTTCCCAAACATGCCCCAGGGCTGTCTTTGGACCCTTTCTCTTCTTCATACTCACACTCTTGGTGATGAAATCAACTCTCAGAGCTTTATATATCATCTACTGGCTGATGACTCCGAAATTTATATCTGCAGCCTGACCACCTCAAGATGCACTTATTCAGTTGTCTACCTGAGATCTCCATTCAGATTCTAGTAAGTATCTCAAACTCAACATGACCAAAGTGAACTCCTGATCTGTCCCCATAGGACTTCTTCACTCCACCTTTCCTATCGCAGTTGATGGCAATATCTCTTTTTAAAATTATTTTATTTTAGTTTAAAAATGTGGGGCACAATGCAGGGTTAGGTACATATGTGGTCATCGTACAGGTAAAGTGTGGGTACCCCTATTGATGTTATGTGCCGCCCCGGCCTTGCCCCACTGCTGCCAATCCCTATCTTATAGTATTATGATAAATGTTCAGGGTCTTATGAGTGAGTACATGTGGTACTCAGATCTTTTTGTTTCTGTGATAAATCACTGAGGATTATAGACTCTAATTCCATCCAGGTTGCTGCCAAGTTCATAATTTTGTTTTTCTTTATGGCTGCATAATATTCCATTGTGTAAATGTAACACATTTTCTTGATCCAGTCCACTTTCGATGGGCACCATACTGCCCATGTTTTTACTATTAGTTGACGGCAATTTCCACTGTTATTGGCTCAGGTTGAAAAATTCGGCATCATCCTTGACTCTTCTGTTTCTCTCACACCCTGTATCCAATCTGTCAGCAGGTGCTGTTGGTGCTCCCTTCAAATTGTATCCAGAAACCAACCACTTTTCACAGCCTCCGTGGCTGCCAGCCTGTAGCAGTCTCCAACATCCCTCACTTGTATGACTGCTATAAACCCTTTGCCCCTCGCCTCTGATTTTGATTCCTGGAGTCTCTTCTCAATGCATCAGCCAAAGTGATGATGGTAAGGTTAAATTACATCATCTCGCTCTGCTGGTCCTCCAAGATTCCCTTAATCTACCTTTATGTGTCAATCTTAGTTGCCTATGCTTGCAAAACACATGAAGACAAACGTGGCGGCTTAAAAGTAACATGCATTTATTCGCCAAGAAAAAATTTCACTGTGTGCAAATGAAATTGTAGGCAAGGTCACACACACTCTCTGGAGTCTGGGATCCAAGCATTTTTTCCCCTAGCCTTTCCAGCTTCCAGAACTGCATTCCTTGGTTAGTGGCCCCTTCCTCCATCTGCAAAGCCTGCGGCACAGCACAGCACTTCAGTAGTTATGCTGCTTTTCTTTATTTATTTATTTATTTAGAGTCAGAGTCTCACTCTGTTACCCAGCCTGGAGTGCAGTGGCACGCTCATGGCCACCGCAGCCTCAACCTGCCGGGCTCAGGCGATCCTTCCTCCTCACCCTTCCAAGTAGTTGGAACTACAGGCGTGCACCACCATGCCTGGCTAATTTTTGATTTATTGTAAGGACGAGGTCTTGACAAGTTGCCCAGGCTGGTCTCGAACCCCTCGACTCAGGCGATCCTCTTGCCTCTGCCTCCCAAAGTGCTGGAATTACAAGTGTGAGCCACCATACCCAGCTGCCTCTCTCTTACAATAGAGGACAGTTTATGATTATATTTAGGGCCTACCTGGAAAACCCCAAATTCCTTAATCTAGTCATATCTACAAAGTCCCTTCTGCCATATAAAGTCACAATTACAGATTCCAGGGATTAGGAACTAAGTATCTTTGGGTTAACAGCCTATATTGACATGACTTCTCCCAAGGGTGTCCAACCCTTAAGGAGACATGTTTTTCTTGCCCTGACACCTGCCTTAAATCTCCCATGAGCCCCAAGCTATCCAAATGTCGGGGTGCTTAGTGCAGGCTGTGCAGCTTGTCCTTTTCTTGTGCCAGGCTGTAAACCCAGGGCTGCTGTGTGGGTGGAACCCTGTCTCAGGTTGGTTGAGATCCTCCCACCAGCTCTGCCACACGCCATGCATGAACCTTTCCTCCTTTCCCCAGCCTCTTTGCCAACACTGCCTGCTGCAGGGGGCATCGTTCTTCACAGGCCCCTTTCTGCCCCTGAAACCCCATGCAGGGAGCTTCCTGAGTTAGGGGAGATTGTCCTTCTTCATCAGTTCAGAGCATAAAGCAGAACCCTGCTCTTGGTTGAAGCATTGATTTTGGAATCTTCCCCGCTCCCAGTGGCTCCCCTGTTGTCACACCTGGCCCTCCTCTGTTCCTGTCTGGCTGAGAAGACATTTCAACTCGCTGAGGGTCAGGAGGTACCCTTGCCCAGCCATGGCCTTCTTCTGCTCCCAGATGTTGTGATAGAGAGCACCTGGCTCATTTCCAGAGGTGCTTCGATTTGGACAATGCTGGATTCCACGCAATGGTTCCCAGAGTTCTCTTCATGAGTATCTCCTCTTGGCCTTCATCCCTCCTTCCCATTCTGCCCAATTCCAGTCCTCTGTTGTCTCCTGTGGGGTGGCCAGTACCACATATGCACCTGGTGTCTGAGGCTGGTGCTGTCTTGGAACTATTTGTATGCCTGAGTGGACCATCTATGAGTCAAATCCATTGTTCTCACACTATGGCTAACGTCTTCTCATGGTATAACTTGTATCTTCTGTGCCAATTATTCTCTCCCCATGAAGAGTGAGTGTGAGAAGGGAAGAGGAGGGGGTCCTAGAAGTCCACCCAGCCAACCAACGCCCCTCCCCACAAGTCCAACTGCTTTAGAGGCACTCCCATCCCCATCCCAGAAGGGGCCGTACTGCATGTTACCCTCACAGGCCCATAGGGTGTTATTATCCTTCTTTTCAGATAAGAAGACTGAGGCTCAGAGAACTTGGGGAGCCTGCTCTGAATGTCACAGCATGTGACATCCTGGAGGCAGTGCCAGGATCTGAGAAGTCCATTTGCTCTTTACCACTGCAGAGTCTCTTTGAAGTTAAGAGTATGTGGGGTTGAGAGACACAAGGACACGGCAGGAAAAAGGTCGCAGTTCCCAAAGCACAGTCCTAGAGGACAAAACTCTTTCTGGAGTTGAGGCAGGAGAGAGAGACCCACAGGGGAGCGGCAGGTTCTGAGGGTTCCCTGGGGGTCCCCATCATTTTGTGAGAGAAAAGCTGCCTGAGTTAGGACTCTTTCAATTGCAAATGACAGCAAACCCCTCAGGCTACCTTGGGTCATTAACTAGATAGGCTTACATACCCAGAACCACCTCCCCCTCCTGTCTCCATCTTTAACACGGAATTGCTCTGTCACTTCCCCTTCCAGACTTCCAGGGGTGGCAAGGTAGCTGCACGGAAGACGGAACAAAAGTCCAGGTCTGATTGTCATCGGTTCATACTGGTTCATGTGTTCGCCCCTGAGCCGATCACTGGAGCCAGAGGAATGGACTGGCCAATCGCCTCAGGCTTGGGGCACAGACTCCTCCCCCAGGGTGGAGCGCCACTGAAGCGGTTGGAGGGCAGGGGAGGATGGCTCACAGAGGGAATCTGGGACGCTCCCAACGAGAGGAAGTGGATGCATGGTGGGGGCGATGTTGGGTACAACTGTGTCCCAGTTGTCAGGGTCTTGGGCTCCCGGGCAGAGTGGCAAGCCTGAGCTAGAAGTTGCAGCAGGAGCAGGCAAGCGTGAGCACAGGAGGGAGCACATCTTGGTGCCCTGTCCACCCATTTTGTAAATGGGGAAATTGAGGTGCAGAGAAGGAAAGTGATTGCCTGAGGCCTCTGGAGCTACTTTGCAGCAGAATTAAAATAAACACTCAGGGATCCTGACTCCCGATCCATTATACCTCCCATCTCTTATTTAAGAGTAGTAATCCTGAGGGGAATGTCCAGCTACCTCCTTGTCCAGGAATGACAGGGACTGAGGGGCAGATTCTCCCTGGTTATGTTATGTTATTTTATCTATCTATCTATCTATTTATCTAGCTAGCTAGCTATGTGTCTATCTACCTATGACAGAATCTCCTTCTGTCACCCAAGCCGCAACCTCTTGGGCTCAAGTGATCCTCTTGCCTTAGCCTCCCAAGTAGTTAGGACTACAGACATGCACCGTCACACCTGGCTAATTTTTGTGTTTTTCTGGAGAGACAGGATCTTGCTATGTTGTCCAGGCTGGTCTTAAACTCCTGGCTTCAGGTGATCCTCCTGCCTCGGCCTCCCAAAGCGCTGGGATTACGGTGCCCACCCAGATTCCCCCCAATTCTCCCAGGAGGAGTGGAGGATGGATGAGTCTGTCTGTGTGGTGGGGGCTCAGCTGCTCCCACACTAAGCTCAGCTGAACTTTGAGAGCACCTGGGCAGGAGATAAAGCAATAGGCTGGGTCTAGTCCATGGCAGTTCTTGTCTTCCTGGTTCTCTGGTGGATGGTCGGGGATTTGGGGCAGGTGGCAGCAATTTACCCTAAGCTTCCTAGGTCTCAGCCTGCTGAGTGTAGGAGTCTGTCCTGCCCCTGCAATTGGTCACATGTGGCTGCCTTCCCAGTTCAGGGAGGCAGTATTGGGGGTGAGGCCTCTACATCCCAGCTGCCACGTGGAGGGCCTGAGTTGGCCAGCAAAGAGGAGTGATGGCCTAGGGAGGGGGAAGAAAAAGGAGGCTTACTATTTCTGAGACTGGGCCTGCAGCCGGCCCAGACCGGATCCCCTGTGGTGGGGAAGAGTAAACCAGGAAGGGGCTTGAAATCCTGGGAGTCACGTCAGCCTCAGAGAGGGTTAGCAGGGCTGCCTGGGGCTGCGAGCTTTGCTGTGGCATCTGTGTGTGGGAGTGGGGGCTGGGGTGGTGAGGGGTTTCTGGGGACCTGTGAGTGTTTGTGAAGTTACATATACCGGTGTGAGATTGCATGTATGTGTGTGTGAGCACGTGTATGTCCATGAATTGTCCAGAAGGCTGCGTGGGTACCATTGGAGTTCCTTGTCTTCCTCTGTATGTGTTTGTGAACCTGTGGGGTCTGGGAGACTCCATGTGGGAGTCAGGACTACAGGGTGTGTGAATGTGTGTCTGTGTTTGTGTGGCATGAAGGTAAGTTAGCCTGGGCTTGGCTCTGGGGCAGGGGTCCCTGCCTGCTCTGTCGCCACCCCTACATCTGTGACTTGTTCCTTCTTCCTGTGCAAGCATCACCCTCAGGGGGCCTTTCTCCAAGGCTAGCCAAGGACTGGGGCCTCTGGAAGGGGGTTCCTACAGCTCTGTGCTTCTGCATCCCAGAGCTCCTGGCATGAGGACACTCCTGCTGCTGGCTGGGTTCATGACCTGAGGTAAGAACTGACCCATGGGGGGAAGTGGGGGACACAACATCAATAAGGGTACCTGATCTCAAAACAGGCAAAATGGGGACCAAAGGGAGGCCCAAACTTTACCTGTATGATGACCATCTGTATACTTAATCCTGAATTGTACCTCACGTCTTTAAAATAATATTTTAAAAACAGAAAAAGGGATCAAATTTAATGTGTCTCTCAGGAAGTGCTATGGAATGTGCCAGATGTTTTATATACGTGGTTTTATTTATTCCCAATGGTACTTTTCATGGAGTGCATGTTAGCATTAAAGGAGATAATATATTTGAAGCGTTTGACATTAAAAAAAGGAACTGACCCATGACCTCTGACCTCCACCAAGACTCGACCCCCCTGAGAGGCTGCAGTGGAGGTAGTGGCCTATCAGGGGTGAGGAAGGGCCTGGGTCCGAGGTCTCATCTGTCTTTTCTAGGTCTGTGGTCAGTGTGTGGGAACCTATTAGACTTCTGAAATATCACCAGAAAGGTGACTGGCTTGGGAGGCAAAGGAGAGCCCAGAGACGGAACGGATTGGTGAGGATGCCCTGTCCTTCCTCCCTGGGAGAAGCAAGGTGGCAAGGGAGAGTCTCAGCATGGGAGTCATTTGGATGGCAGCCCCCAGCAGCACAGAGCTGAAAGTGCCTCTTATAGACTACTGGGTCTACCCACTATACATCCATTATACAGATGGGAATGTAAAGACTTGCGGGGAGAAGGAACTGGCACATGGCCACAATGCAGTAAATGACAGAAACAGAACTGAATTGAGGTGTGCTCATCCTGACTCCATTCCCTGTGGGTTTCTTGTCTGTCTCTTCTCTTTCCATTCTTCCCGTAAGCTCATTCATTCAGCCAGTCATCCAACAATCAATGATTGAGCACCTGCTGTATGCCGGCCACTGCTATAGGCACTGAGGTGAAGCAACCCCTGCCCTTGGGGAGATGACAGTCTAGTGGGGCAAAGACAGCTCAGTTCATGTTGTTGACTTGCGGACACTTTGTTTATTAAACAACCACTTGTTGTTACCTGCCCTGAGCTGGACACTGAAAATACAGGGAGGACCAAGATGGGGAAAAGTCTGCAGTGTGGATTCTAGACACACTGTCTGATAGAGTAGCCACTAGCCACAGGTGGTTCTTTGCGTGTAAATCAATTAAAATGAAATAAAATTTAAAATTCAGTTCTTCAGTCACACTGGCCACATTTCAAGTGTTCGACAGCCACCTGTGTGTGGCTCGTGGCGACCATGCTGGACTCACAGATGCAGAGTGTGTCCATCATCACAAAAGTTCTATGGGCTCTGCTGGTCTAGAGCATTCCAAGAGACCTAGAACGTTCCACAGAACCTCTGCGGCAGGGGTTGGGTCAGTGGGAGAGGGGGTGGGGAGAGCCATGGGGATAAAGTTGGCGCCAGGGAAGCAGGACAGCCCAGGGCCCTTTTCACAGGTGCTGTTTCAGACATGACTGTTGTTACAGTCACCTGGAAGCAAGTGGCTGCCAGCCCAAACCCTGAAATATTGCTTTGGCTACGATTCAAGCTCTGACATATGTGGAAAGAGAGTCCACTCAACCCTTTCTCCCCATGTCTGCTTTCTGTGATTTCAGGGAAAGGCGACTTCTGCCAGGAGGCAGCCGGCGATTGCGACAGGGAGGCGGCCTCCTGTTTCCTTGACAACCTTGGCACCTGCAATAAAACTGCACACCTCCCCTAACTCCATGTGTGAAAAGCCGGTCCCCCAGTGCTGAACGCCCCTTTTCCCTCCAGCCTTATTCCAGGACAGAGGGCTGCTTCTCCTCTACCTGCTTGTCCCTGCAACATGCAGCCGCCCTTCCCCCCGCCTCTCCTTCCAGGGGCAGGATGTGACCCCATCCAAGAACAGAATCACCAAAGCCAGGCTGAACCCCAATTACCTGGACCCCAGGGACCTGATTGGTGGTTGGTGGGGGGTGCGAGATTTTCTGGATGGGGCCTCAGTCCTCCTGCTGCTCTTAGATCTGCTCCCTTAGCCACCGGTCCTGTTGCCCTTTGTTTTTGAAATCAACCAACCCCTTTACTAGTTGTGTGGGGCCATGGAAATGTGGGACAGCTGTGTCAAGGGCATGCATTTTGGAATAAGGGGTGTGCTCGTTCATTTGTTCACGTATTCATTCCACAAATATTTATGCAAGAAACTACCGTGTGCCTGACCCTCTTCTGGAGTCTCAGGATTCAGGGGGGAACAGGATGGCCAAGAATAGAACTCCCTGCTATCTACTTCACTCTGGCCACTCTGGCCTTCTTGCTGTTCCTGGAATGAGATGTTTGTCCCACTCTCAAAGCCTAGAATGTTCTTTCAAAATGGCTTCTTCCCGTCTCTTGGTTTCCAGTTGAACTATCACCTCCCCAGGGAGCCCTTCCTTGACTACCCAATTAAAGTAGCTTCCTCCCTCCTCCCTTTACCCTTTCCAGATCGTTCTGTTTACGTATTTCTTGGCAGTTATCTCAGTCTTGAGTACCTTCTTTATTTAGGCGTTTTTATTTTGGGGGGTAACTAAAGGAAGGATGAAAAGTGGAGATATCTGTAGGCTTCAGAGTAGGGGAACTTTAAGGCTTTCCTTGTTTTCTTCTCCTCCACTTTCCCTCTGAGAAATGATGTGTGAGCTCGGGCCCTCTGGAAGCAGATGCCAAGATGTCGTTAGAGGTGCAAGAGGTGTATGGGGAAGCAGTGCTGACAGATAATGGCGGGGTGGCGGACAGCAAGAGGAGAAGGAGAGAGGGCGTTCAGATCATAAAACAGGTCCGATGCCTCTGAAGGGAGAAAGGAAAGGAGTGAGGATTGGGTAGGAAGAGGCTGAAACTGCAGGGCAGCTCTGAGAATGCCTCAGTCAACCCTATGGTGAACCCCCACACAAGCAATGCCCCTTAAAAGAGTCCTGCACTGGGAAGAAATGGCCTGGCTCTAGTCTCCTGTCATGATCATTGTGGGAACAGCACTTGAGAACATGGCTTTGTCTGAATTCTGTGGCGATTCCCCAAAGAGCAGGTGTTTGGAGCTGTCCACTAAGTGGACTCCTTGAAAAGGATCTCCTTTGAAGGGAGAGGTGAGTGATGCTCAGGAGGTATTACTCTTGATTAGTTGGATCTGAGGACGCTGATTGAGCCCTTTTTGTTTGTTTGTTTGTTTGCTGGTGAATGGGATTATCAGGCATTTACAGGTTAAACTTAGGTGGTAGAACAACTGGGACTCTCACATCTTGCTGGTGGGAGTGTAAAATGCGACAAACACTTTGGGAAGAAGTTTGATCTGTCTTTGTAAATGTAAATACGCTCTTATCTTTTGAGCAAACAATTCCAGTCCTAGGTGTTTATTCAAGAGAAACGAAAATTTAATGTTCACACGGATACCTGTGTAAGAATGCGATGGCAGTTTTGTTCAGAATATTCACAAACTGGAAATAGCAAAAATGTTCATTATCAGGACAATAGATAGCCATGTTGCAGTACGTGCATGCTATGAAATGCTACTCAGCCATAAAGAAGAACAGATTACTGACATACACAACACTGTGAATGAATCACATCAGCATTACACTGAATGGAAGAAGCCAGACGTACACACAATAAATGATTCCATTTTTAGGACGTTCTAAAGGCTAACTAATATAAAGTGAAAGTAATCAGAAAAATGGTTTCCCCATGTCATGGACTGAATTGTGTCCTCCCCCAAACCCATGTGTTGAAATCCTAACCCCCCGTGCCTCTTAATGTGACTGTGTTTGGAGATAGGGCCTTTAAAGAGATTAAGTTAAAATGAGGTCACTGGGGGGGAGGGTTCTGATGCAGTATGACTGCTGTCCTTAAAAGATAAGGAGATGAGGACATTGACAGGTGCAGAGGGAAGCCCCTGTGAAGACACAGAATGAAGCTGACCATCTGTAAGCAAAGGAGAAAGACCTCAGAAGAAGCCAACTCGGCCAATGCCTTGGTCTCAGATTCCCAGTCTCTAGAATTGTGACAAAATACATTTCTGTGGTTTAGGCCTCCCAGTCTGGTACTTCATTATGGCGGCCCTACTGTCTAATTCTTCCGGAGAAGGGGATTGACTGGGAAGGAACACGAAGGAACTTTCTGGGAGATGAAGTGTTCCGTATTGTGATGGAACGTGGGTGACATGGGTGTGTCTCTTTGTCCGACCTGTTCAGCTGCGATTTGTACATTTCAGTGTATGTATGTTTTACCTCTAAGAAAGAACTGTAAATAATGATGATGTGATGATAATTGGGTGGATGTGCGGGTGGGTGCAGGTGTCGCTGTTAACAGAAGGGGGGTTGTTGGTAAATACTGAAGCTGCTTGATGGATATGGGGGAGTCATGATACTATTTTTGCTTATTTTGTATGTGTTAGAAATTTTTGAAAATCAAAAATGTAAGCACATGTGAGTGGTGCTGTGTTCTCCCTTCCTGGCTGGTGGTGGACTTCCAGACTTTGTCTTCTTTTCTTGTGTCTGGTAGGGGTGGAAAGAGTATGAGATTTCAAGGTTTCACGGAGCTGGTGTAGTATAGGAACTAGGTGCCAGTCTTCGGAGCTCTGAGGTAGAGTCCCAACTGCCACTCACTAGGTAAGACTTTGTGTTAATTATTTTACCTTTTCTTACCTCCATTTTCTTATCCATACAAGGGAGTTAATAAGAGCTACTTCATCAGGGAGGTTTAAAAATATTAAATGTAAAAATGTACGTAAATGAGTTAGAACACTTTTAATGTGAAGTAACAGAAAACCTGATTCAAATTGGTTTAAACAATAAAATAAATCTATCAATTTGTGTAAAGAAAATGTCTAGAAGCTTTCAGGTACAGTTTGATCCAGAAGTATGCTTCTTCTTCCTCTTCCTCCTCCTCTTCCTCTTCCCCCAAATCTCCAGCTTGCTGTGCATCTTGTTTCATATTTTATTCCAGACACCTAGAATTTTTTTTTCTTTTTAAAGACAGGGTCTTGCTCTGTTGCCCAGGTAGAGTGGAGTGGTGTAAATGTAGCTCACTGCAGCCTTCAACTCCTGGGCTTAAGTGATTTTACCACCTTAGCCTCCCAAAGTGCTGGGATTACAGGCGTGAGCCACCGCACCCAGTTTTTTATTTGACTTTTCAAATTTCTGTTTTCTCATCTATACAAGGACATTAGTAATAGCTACTTCATCGGGAAAGTTTAAAAATATTAGATGTAAAAATGTATGTAAATGAGTTAGAACACTTTTAATACTAACTAATAGAAAACTCGACTCAAATTGGTTTAAACAATAAAAGAAGTCTATCAATTTGTGTAATGAAAATGTTTAGAAGCTTTCAGGTATAGTTTGATCCAGAAGTATGCTTCTTCTTCTTCCTTCTCCTCCTCCTCCTCTTCCTCTTCCTCACAGTCTCCAGCTTGCTGTGTGTCTCTTTCCATATTTCATTCCAGAAACCTAGATTTATTTTTCCTTTTTTTTCTTTTTAGAAACAGGGTCTTGCTCTGCTGCCCAGGTAGAGTGGAGTGGTGTAATCATAGCTCACTGTAGCCTTTAACTCCTGGGCTTAAATTATCTTACCACCTTAGCCTCCCAAAGTGCTGGGATGGACATGAGTCTCTGCTCTTGGTTGAATGATTTTTGTTTTGTTTTCTCTTTCTTATCTGCCTGAGAAGAGGTTTCACACATAGGTTGCATTAAGCGTCCTGGATTTTCTTTTTTCCAATACTCTCCTGTTTGCTAACTGCACCGTTCTTGTTCCTTCTGTTTCTGCTCTGCACCACAGTTTCCTTCTTTCTCTCCTCAGATATGTCAAGACTGGACCTGTGTCTTTTTCCTTGCCTTAATTGTTCCCTCTTCCCGGACCAGTTTTCTCCTTAATCGCCCTAGGGCTTGTAAGCAGGTACAAATTCAGCCATTTGCCACTCAAAGCCAAACATGAGAGACAAGAGATCATGAAAGGAAAGTGACTTTATTCCAAAAACTGGTAGATGGGGAAATGACCGGGCTTATGCCTCAAACAGACCATTTCAGATTTTTAGGCTGAGTGCAAGGGCTTAAAAAGAAAAACTTGGCATGGGGAAACACATGGGCATGGCACAGGGTGTGTCTTGTTCTGATGACCTATCTTGGGTGGTGGTTCTCCTGGGGGCCTTGTCAGTGTTATCTTAGCTGCAGTCAGGTTATGGATCAGTCAACTCATGACTCTCCCCAAGCAGGAGGGCCCCACAGTTAAGCTACTTTAAGATTCACCCCCAGAATTTCTAAGCAAGCATACGGTCAGAGAAGTAAGCATGGTGCAAGGGAATGTCTGGTAGATAAAGGGAGAAAAGAAGTTTCAAGTCTTCAGATTAAGAAAGAGAGAAGGCTGGGCTCAGTGACTCGGCCTCTAACCCCAGCACTTTGGGAGGGAGGTGAATTGCCTGAGCCTGCGGGTTCGAGACCAGCCTGGATAGCTTGGCAAGACCTCATCTCTACAATAAATCAAAAATTAGCCGGGCGTGGTAGAGCGCACCTGTAGTTCTGGCTACTTGGAAGGCTGAGGCGGAAGGATCGCTGGAGCCTAGCAAGTCGATGCTGGGGTGATCGCGAATGTGCCACTGCACTCCAGCCTGGGTGACAGAGTGAGACTCCAACTCAAAAAAAAAGAGAGCAAGAGAAAAGTTAAAATACATTTTGAGACTGAGACAGTCGGTTACAGACTGACTCCTTCATGCCACGGGTGATCTCATTTCAGTCCCTTTTCCTGTCTATACAGCACCGTTCCTGACCACTCTAAAACATATGCCCTGCCTTTCCCCTGCTGCCTCCTGCTCTCCTGTTTTGGCTTTCTTTATATTACTTATTACTATCTTTTTTCTCTTAAAATGTGTTGATTGGCTGCATCTGTCTCCTCCCAGTGTCATGTAAGTGACAAGAGAAAGGGACCCTGCCTGTCTGGCTTTTGATGTGTCCCGAGTGCCTGTTTCTGTGCCTGGAACATTGCAAATGATCAATACATGTTCTGTGGAATGAATGAACGAAAAAAATGGGAACAGTAATGTTATCTACCAAAGTGTTGTTAAGAAGATTGCAGAGAAAATGCATACAAAGTGCCGACCCCAGGACCTGCCATAAAGTCAGTGTCTAGGCAGTGGGAGCCATGGAGACATGCTGTTGCTGCTGTTGTCATTGTGTTGACATATCCTGGCTTTGGAATGCCTTTCCCTACCACGCTCTCATTTGGATGAAAGTTACTCCCAGATTGTGACCTGGGTGAAGGATGGGAAAGTCCCTAAGTTGGCCAGCTGCTTCTTTCATACCCTCCAGGCTACATAAAGTGGTTGATGTGATTTCTTCCCTCCAGGGAATGGCATTCATCATAGCTTTGCCCTTGAAAAGTCCCCAGGCTAGATTTGATCTGAATGCGGGAGCAGATGGTCTGGATTTGATTTTCCAGGTCTTCAGAGACCAGTAACAGCCAAATAAAATAATTAGAAATCAGTGCTTAACTGGCCAAATAAAATAATTGGAAATCAAACTAAAGATGTGCTTGTGGGAAGCAACTCAAAAAAAGGCCGCTTTTTCTAAAGACTTAGTCTTTCTCCAGGAATCCATTCTTGAGCCAGGACAAGCAGCAGTACTATCCTTAGACCTGGGAGAAACGGTCCCTTCTCTGAGGTGAGGGCTGTAAGGAGTGAAGGACGTGCCCTTGGTTCCCATTCTAGACCTAGGTGTTCTCTGATCTATGACTCTGGAATTTCTTGCCCAAATGACCCTGAACCACTCCGGGCCTGATCACTTGCCCAGATTCATCCTCTTGAGTGATGGTGACCCATTGCCACAGGAATAAGAAAAAGCCATTGTTCTGGCTGAGGGGACATCTGAAATGGGTGGGGAGGAAAGGAAAGGCGAATATCAGTTAAGCCCAGGGAAGCAGTTGTGGCAACAGGGACTGCAGCTGCTTATGAACCTTCTAGATTTAAATCTGTTAGGCGACCTGGACTGGATCTTGAAGAAGATCTGTGATCCATCCTGCACTTCCTCTCATCTGCCACGTGAGGTGGCAGCACGCTGCTGTGGGAGGGCCCAGGTAGTGGTGTGTGAGTTGGGCATAGTGGAAGGCATAGGTGGATCTGAGTGGCTGCGGGGGTAGCCTCTGAGGGGCACAGTGTATGTACCTGTGCTTGCTACACCCCAGGCCAGGCCTGGGGCTGACGGCGAACCAGACTCAGTTTCTCCTGTTTCCCATTCACTCATTCATTGACTTGATTAATCTCCCATTCAATCCTGTATAGGAAACGTTCACTCTCAGAGACATTTCTCTGTCATTCATTTTGAACCTGACTTGATTCCACTAGTTATTGGCGAGGCATGTCAGTTATTGTCCTTCTAAACTGAGGGTAAAAGCGAAATAAAAATTATTTTTGGATTGTCTACGGTCACTGTTAATGGGTATTTCATTCTAGCCCAGCGATGTAAAGTAGGACCCAGAGGCGCAACCGGCAGGTATGTCAGCTGACTCTTAAGATAGAAAGACGGAGACAGCTCTGGGTTTGAATCCTTACTCTCTCCCTTACACATTGATAGGGTACATTTCCAGAAGTGAGGCTGCTCAGTGAAAGGATAAGCACATTTGTAATTGATTGATTATTATTTTTTTTGAGTTGTGGTATCACTCTGTCACCCAGGTTGGACTGCAGTGAGTTAAAAGCATAGGTTGAGGAATCTTCCCAGGGGAAAAATAAAGAGAAAACAGAAAAGAAAATTTTAGCTAGGCATGGTAGTGCTGTCCTGTTGACCCAGCTATTCAGGAGACTGAGGCAGGATGATTGTTTGAGCCCAGAAGTTCTGGGCTATAGTGTGCTGTGCAGGTTGGATGTCCACACTAAGTTCGACACAAATATGGTGACCTCCAGGGAATGGGGAACCACCAAGTGGCCTAAGGCGGGTGAATAGGCCCAGGTTGGAAATGGAGCAGGTCAAAACTCCTGTGATGATCAGTAGTGCAATGGAGCCTGTGAGTCGTTACTGAACTCTATCTAGCCTGGGCAACATAGTGAGACTCCATCTCTTAAAAAAAATTAATAGGTATGGAGTATAGATGCACCAACTTCCAGAAGGAGAAATCCCAGGAGGAGAAAGGAAAAATAGAGGGAAGAAAATAGCCAAAGGAATAATGAATATAAAAATTTCTAAAATTGCCAGGCACGGTGGCTCACGTCTGTAATCCCAGCATTTTGGAAGGCAGAGGTGAGAGGATTGCCTGAGCCCAGGGAGTTGAGACCAGCCTGGGCAACTTGGTGAGATCTCATCTCCACAATAAATCAAAAAATTAGCCAGGCGTGGTGGCACGCACCTGTAGGTCCAGCTGCTTGAAAGGCAGAGATGGAAAGAAAGCCTGAGCCCAGGAGATCGAGGCTGCAGTGGCCGTGAGTGTGCCACTGCCCTCCAGCCTAGATGACAGAGTGAGACTCCAACTAAAAAAAAAAAAAGTCTATAATTAAAGAGAGGTGAAAGGACCTCAAAGTACAAACAGGACAGATGGAGTGTCAGCTGGGCATTGGGGTGTGGGACTGTAGTCCCAGCTACTTGGGAGGCTGAAATGAGAGGGTCACTTGAGCCTAGAGGTTTGAGGCTACAGTGAGGCATGATCATGCCCCTGCACTCCAGCCTGGGTGACAGAGTGAGACCCTGTCTCAAACAAACAAACATAAAAAACAAGACAAAAACAGAAAGAGAAGAAAAACTGTCAACGAGACACATTGTAGTAAAAGTTAAGAACCTCAAAGACAAAGAGAGAAATTCTAAGGGTTCCAGAAGAGAAAGAGCAGATAACCAACCAAAGATGGGGAGTTAGATTAATATCAGACATCTCATTAGCAATACCCAATGTAAGAAGAAATGAAAGAATCCTTCTATGGTAAAAAAGAAAAAAACAACATTGAACCAAGGATAATTGTGTTTCCAAAATGTTATTCAATGTGAAGTTGTAAAAGAAATGCTCTCAGGAATAGAAGGTCTCCAAAATTTGGCTTACAAAGACTCACACTGAAAACATTCTTAAATGTTTAGTTAAAAAGCACAAAGTTTGAAGCCAGATATGGTGGCACCCACCTATAGTTTCAGCTACTTGGGAGGCTGAGTTGGTGGCTTAAGACCAGGAGTTCGAGGCTGCAGTGGGTTATGATTGCACTACTGCACTCTGGTCTGCAGTTTTTTAAGAGATCCTGACTCCTTTTTTGGAGTTGGGGGTCTCACTCTTGTTGCCCAGGCTGGGCTGCAGTGACACGCTCACGGCAACCGCAACCTCGACCTGCTGGGCTCAGGTGATTGTTCCGTCTCAGCCTTCCAAGTAGCGGGAACCACAGGCATGCACCACCACACCTGGCTGATTTTTTTATTTATTGTAGAGATGAGGTCTCACCATGTTGTTCAGGCTGATTTCGAACCTCTGAGCTTAGGCAATCCTCTCCCATCCACCTCCCAAAGTGCTGGGATTACAGGCGTGAGCCACTGCGCCCGGCTGACAGAGTAATTTTTATGTTTAGTGAATCTGATAATAAAACATTAAGGTTTGTGTTTTGTATATCTTTTATTTAACAAAAGTATTAATATAAGACAGATTTGGAAAAAATACAGGATGAATTGGTCCATCACCATGAATAGTTTGAGAAACACTAATTATACAGGGGATTGGCAAACACTTTCTGGAAAATGCCATATGCTCTCTGTGGCAATGATTCAATTCTGCTAGTATAGCATGAAAGTCATCATAGAGAATACAGAAAACTCGCACAGCATGGTTGTGTCACCAAAAAGTCTTAATTGCCATTAAAATGTGATTTTTATATCATTTTAATGCATCAAAAATTCTTTTTCTGATTTTTTTCAACCATTAAAAAATGCAAGAAATTTTAATCTTGTGTCCTGAACAAAACCAGGCAGTGACTAGATTGGGCCCACAGGTCATAGTTTACCAACCCATGGGTTAGACTAGAGGTCCCAACTTTTTGGCATCAGGAACTGTTTCATGGAAGACAGTTTTTCCACAGACTGGGGTGGAGGTTGTCATCAGGCATTAGATTCTCATAAGGAGATCACAGCCTAGATCCCCGTGCAGTTCACAATAGGGTTCACGCTCGCATGAGAACCTAATGCTACTGCTGATCTGACAGAAGGCAGAGTTCTGCTCATCCACCACTCACCTCCTGCTGTGTGGCTTGGCTCCTAACAGGCCACAGACCACGGCCTGGGGGTTGGGGACCCCTAGGTCAGGCTATATTGTCTCTAGGAATTATTATCTGTCTTAGAGACAGGAATGTTTGTGTGTGTTTGACGATGTTAATTTTCTTTTGAATAGGAAAAACCAAAACAATGTAAAAAGTTATATATCAAAAAAATCTTCCTCTCACTCTATCAGTGCCAACCTCATTTCTTGCCAGCCCTGCTTCTTATAGGTAACCATTTTAATGAATTTCCTGCATGTTTTTTCAGTGTTTCTGGAAATATTAACAAAAACATATTCACAGATGTATTTTCCTGCATAGACGTGGCATAACGTTTGTACCATTCTCTTCTTTGCTCTCTTCCCTTGCTATCATGTCCTGAAGACTTTTCTGCATTGAAACAGAAAGAGATTCCCTCATTAAATGAATGCACTGGATTCCTTACTGAGCTGATACCATTACTTAACTACTCCTCTCAACACAGATGTTTGGGCTATTTTCAATCCAATTCAGAATAAGGCTACAATGAACAAACGTGATTATGCATAGCTTGTGTGTGTGTGTGTGTGCACGCGCGCATGCATGCATACTCATAGTGTATATTTCTAAGAAGTGGGGTTGCTGGGCTGGGTGCAATGACTCAGCCTGTAATCCCAGCACTGTGGAGGCTGAGATGAGAGGATTGCCTGGGCCCGGGAGTTTGAGACCAACCTGGACAACTTGGTGAGACCTCATTTCTACAAGAAATCAAAAAATAAGCTGGGCGTGGTAGCGCACACCTGTAGTTCCAGCAACTTGAAAGGCTGAGGCTGAAAGGATCTCCTAAGCCCAGCAGATCGAAGCTGTGCTAGCTGTGAGCGTGCCACTGCACTCTAGCCTGGTGACAGAGTGACTCCGACTCAAAAAAAAAAGTGTGGTTGCTGAATGAAAGGATAAATGCATTTATAATTTTGATAGATATTGCCAATTTGCCATCTGTGAGTATTTTGCCCACCCACAAGCTGGCTATGAGAGTGCCCGTGTCCCCATGCAGGCTTGCCAGTACAGCAGGTTGTCATACTTAGAGTTTTTATCCATTGTAAGAGATAAAAATGGCATCTCAGAGGAATTTTAATTTGCATTTCTCTTACTATGCATAAGAGTGAACATGATAAGGGGGCTACCTCCAGCAAATGAAACATTTGCTACAAAATTAGAAAAAGGTGCTCCTTCTGGAAGACAAGTTCTAGGTGAAAGCAGAGCTTAATGGGCTCTTTGGGCTCTCTCACCTGTGTCCCCCGTGCAGGGAGCCTTGTGAAGGGATTCACACCCAGCATCCTAGGTGGTGGTTATTAGAGAAACTGTAGCTGGTCCAGGTGGGAATTTCCCAGTAGAACTCTGGACAGCAGGAGGGGAAGTAGGTGAGGTGAGGGCAGCTACAGTGAGGGTAGGATCAGCTACGTAATTTGTGTGGCTCAATGCAAAATGAAAATGCAGGACCCCTTGATTAAAGATTAGTAAGGGGCCAGGCACTGTGGGTCAGCCTATAATCCCAGCACTTTGGGAGGCTCTCAGAGGCGAGAAAATTGCCTGAGTCCAGGGGGTATGAGACCAGCCTGGGCAACTTGGTGAGACCTCGTCTCTACAATAAATCACAAAAACTAGCTGGGCGTGGTGGCATGCGTCCGTAGTTCCAGCTACTTGGAAGGTTGAGGCAGAAAGATCACCTAAGTCCAGCAGGTGGAGGCTGTGGTGGCCATGAGCGTGCCACTGCACTCCAGCCTGGGCGACGGAGTGGGACTCCAACTAAAAAAAAAAAAAAATAGTAAGGGCTGGGTGTGGTGGGTCTCACCTATAATCCTAGCACTTTGGGAGGCTGACGTGGGAGGATTGCTTGATCTCAGGAGTTCGAGACCAATCTGGGCAACACAGTGAGACCTCGTCTCTACAAAAAACATCAAAAAATTATCTGGGAGGTAGGAGGATCACTTGAACCTAGGGGGTTGAGGCTGCAGTGTGATTGTGCCACCGCAACACTCCAGTTTGGGTTACAAAGTGAGACCTGACACAAAAAATTAAAATTAAAAAATAAAGATTAATAAAAATTTCCAGAGAACTACAGTAAAAGCATTAAACCAGACGTAGCAACCTTCAGAGCAGGGAACCCTATGGGACTGCAAGGGTTGCATGCTCAGGAAACCAGCCCTGGTGAGGGGTAACACCCCGAGGGTCCAGCTGGTGGCCAGCGTTCCATGGCCCCACTTATCCTCTTACCAGACTGGCAACACAGGAGCAGAGCATCTCACGCAGAAGGGGTGGGCTACAGCTCCCTGAATCAAGACGAGGGTCCTGTCTTCCTCCGCAGGCCAGTAGGAGCTGCTGTTGCTCAGGAAGGAGAGGGAGATGTCTGAGTTTCACTTGTGATAGTCATGGCAGCTGTAGACATGTCTGGGCTTTTCATTTGTTATCCTAATTCTCAAACACGCCCTTGCAGGAGACACCAAAGTTAACTCCATTTAGAGGAGAGAACTAAGACTGAGGGAGTCAGGGGAGGGGAGATGATGCAGCCAATCTGTCTCCAGAGCCTTTTGTTGTTTGTTTGTTTGTTTGTTTGTTTTTGAGTTGGAGTCTCACTCTGTCACCCAGACTGGAGTGCAGTGGCCGCTCCCGGCCACCGCAGCCTCGACCTGCTGGGCTCCGGCGATCCTTCCGCCTCAGCCTTCCAAGTAGCCGGAATTACAGGCACGCGCTACCAAGCCCGGCTAATTTTTTTTGATTTATTGTAGAGATGAGGTCTCGCCAAGTTGCCCGGGCGGGTCTCGAATCCACGGGCTCAGGCAATCCACTCACCTCAGCCTCCCAAAGTACGGGATGACAGGCTGAGCCACCGAGCCCAGCTTGTTTGTTTATTTTTTGAGCTGGGTCTCACTCTGTCACCCAGACTGGAGTGCAGTGGCACACTCACGACCACTGCAGCCTAGACCTCCTGGGTTCAGGTGATCCTTCCACCTCAGCCTTCCAAGTAGCTGGAACTACAGGCGCGTACCACCATGCCCAGCTAAGTTTTTTTTGACTTGTCATTGAAACAAGATCTCCCCAAGTTGTCCAGACTGGTCTTGAACCCCTGGGCTCAGGCAATCCTCTTGCCTCCACCCCCCAAAGTGCTGGGATGCCCAGCAGGCATGAGCCACAGCGCCCGGCTGCTTGTTTGTTTTTAAGAAACAGGATCTCACTATGTGGCCCAAACTGGCCTTGAACTCTGGAGCTCAAGCAATCCTCCCACCTCAGCCTCTCAAGTAGCTGGGACAACAGGGACAGGTCACTACACAGGCTCAAAGCCTATATTTTAACCTCTACTTCTTGTACCTACCACTAGTGCAGAACACACACACACACACACACACACACACACACACACACAGAGACACAATATGCTAATGAAAGCTTTATTCAGAAGAGAACCCCAGGAGGGTAGCTGCAACTGCTAAACAGGAAGTGGTCCTGGAGAAGAACAGCGGAAAGATTGGAATCTGCTGCCCAGGGAAGCCAGGGAAAGGGGCCATTCGCACGTGCCCAGGCTCTGGATGTCTCATTGTGGCTGGGGATAGAAGGGCTCTTGGCTTGCCTCTAGGATGGGAGAGGGTGTTTCCTTCATCGCCAAGGAACTTGGCTACAGGAGGGAGGAAGGGTGTGACAGAAGGAAACAGCATTGGGCGGCAAGGCCTCCAGAGAAGGGGCTCTCAGCAACGGGGGGTGCTCCCGCTGCACTTTCGGTTAGGATAGTACTGGTATTTTTTATTATAGGTCTTCTTGTTTTTAGCCAAACAGTAGGCAGCTTCTTTGTCACACTGACACAGTTGACTTCTGCAAGAGTCCTGTTTTGCTGAAATCACAAGAAAATAAACACCGGTTGGGGGGTTGTTAATATCCTATGGCCTCTTGTGGGAAGCCTGGGGAAGAAGACACGGCCTCATCCTCCTGAAGCTCCTAGTCCAAGACAAGCACCTACACTCCGTATTTCTGACTGGTGGAAAGACAGCAATCCTGTCCTTGGGAGGCTAGCCTCCGGTCTGATGGGGACACACCACAACCAAGCACTGGGAGACTCTCTTAAAGACAGCATCTCTTTCTCTTGCTAGCAGATGCATCCAGGTGGCAGAGTCCCAGCCCTGAGGTCTGGGAATGGATTGTGACTGGTATGGCTTCTGCATAGCATGTGACCTTGTTGCAGCCAATGGGCCATCAGGGGAAGTCTGCCAGGGGTTTCCGGGAAGGATCAGTTTCCTCCCTCCAAAAAGAAAAATGCACAAGGGGGAAGCCTTTTGTAGTGTGAGGCCAGGAGGCGTGGAGCAGCAGCCTGTGTCAGGGGTGTAGGCACTGCCCACTTGGCATAGCTGCAGGCTGGGAAAAGGTTGGGTCCTTGATGGCATAGCTGAGAAGCTGCCACAGACCTGGCACTGCCCTCTTCCAGAATGCTAGTTACCTGGGAGTCACACATCCCCATTATGCAAGCTACTGTCAGTTGGGACTCTTGTTGCTTGTGACCTAAAGCCTGCTGAAGATGCACGTCCTATGGAGGCCATGATGGAAGCTGGGATTTCTGATCTTAAAGAATTTTGGCTGTGGTGGGAGTCCATGCTCTCTCCCAAATCCCATTTATGGATCTGCCATCTAGGGACACTAACCCTTCCAGGACCACCCATCTCTCTTCTCCCCTTCAGGGCCAAACTTTCTTCAGATCGTTGTCTACACTTGCTGTCTCTACTTCCCTTCCCATTAGGTTCCCGCCTGCTCTGCTCAGACGTTGCCCCCACCACGCTGTGGACACAGCTTCCACTAAGGTCCCCCGTGGCTTTCCCACCGCAAAGCCCAGAGGAGCCCTGTTGGTGCTTATCACGGTGGACTCCTGCTGGATTGGCCCTTGCCAATCATCTCCTTACAGACGCTTTGACCTTGTCGTTCAGTTCTCCTCCCTTTCTGTCCTTCCCTTTCTGGGCCTTTAAACAAGAAAAGGGTGAGCATGCCCACCTCTCAGCTCTGTGCTGTTGGCTTCTGGATCTGGGCCCCCCCTCCCGACTCTGCCCATGAGCTGCACATTTGTATGTGCGGCTGCCTGCTGAACTCCTCCCTGGGTATTTGGGAGACCTCTAAGCCCAAAATATGCTCAAGTAGAACCGCTCCTTCTCACCCTCCACCGAGACCTGCTTCTGTGGTCTTTATGGCAGTTGTGCAATCCACACACCTGACAGCTCCCTCTCCCACTCCCTCCCTAGCCAATCACCAAGCTCAGCTGATTCCACCTCAGATGCATCTTGATGTCCTTCCCAAACTTTTCCCTCCTCCATTGTTTCAGGTTAAGCTGTCACTCTCTCTTGCCTGCATTACAGCACTTGCGGCAATAGCCTTCTCTGGCCCCCCTTCAGCCTGCTTTCATCCACCCTGCAGCCAGTCAGTCCTCTGAAATGCAAAGCTGACCATGTCACTCCTTTGCTTGATAGCTACTTACTGCTTTAGGACAAAGCCTAAATACAGTCTGGCCTGAAATCTAGTCCCTTCCTAGCATCAGCACTCACCACTTCTTCCTCACGCTTCCACTGGGCAGCACAGAGTGGCATACAGTGAGTGCCCTCCGGCGCCTTCCACCATGCTGTGCTCTCTTCTGGGAATGCCCCTAGCACTCCCCTTTCCTGATTGTTGGCACAGTCTGTAAGACTCAGCATAGAGACTGCTGCCTTCCGGTAACTAACTCCCTCGAGCCTCAGGCTGTATTAGGTCAGCTCAGGCTGTATTAAGTCAGCATCTATTTGTTTACTTCCCACCGGAGTGTTTACCGAATTGGACTTTCATTTTCCTGACTTCCCACTTGACTGTGAACTTCCCCAGGCAGGGGTAATGTCCCTCTGTGTGTCTATCTCTGGTGCCCAACACAGTCACTGGCACTGTATAAACAAATGATGCACGCTCAATGGTGTTTAAAGATTTTCTTACCACAGGTGATTCTGCTCCCCTTGTTGCTAAATTTGTAGCCCAGAAATTTGGTGCCACATCCACGTTTCTCCAGACGGATGTAGCAACAGTCATGAACGGCACAGCACCTGTGAGGAGGACACCATACTGGGGCTATCATCCCACAACTCCAAGAGGCCTGGTGCCTGTGGTCTCATCCCCTAGATTCTGAGACCCAGTGACTTTGGAATAGTCTAGAGCAGAGGTTCCAACATGAAGTCTGCTTTTCCAGCTGGGACCTCCTGAGACCTCTGTGTCCATGGGCCACCAGCACTGTTCTTGCAGGTCCCAGCCCTTCCTGGGCCAGAGTGAGGGAGAGCAGGGACGGATGGGTGCCCTCACCGATCTGTTGCATCCTTGGGGGATCCTTTGCCGCCCACACCACAGTGGCAACCGTAGAAGCCATAACTGGACGCAGCTTCTTTCCCCGTCGTCAACCGGATCATTTTCCGGAAATCCAGCAAATCCCCATGGGCCTGCAGTATGCCTGGAAGGAGACTTGGGAATCACCTGGTGATGGGGCATGGGGTCCTGTATCTTCCCTCTCTGCCTCTCTTTGTTACTATCCCTTCTCCCTGATGGCTTCTTTCCTCACCCCCTTGAGAGAGGGGGACAGGGGCATGGGTAATCCCCTTTCCTTCCCCGTGTTCAGAGATCAGGGTCAGCTCTTACCAAAAACCAAGATCACTGCCAGTAGCAGGAGGGTCTTCATGGTGAGAGTTCTGTTGGGGACAAATGCAGGTGGATTGGCTTAGCTCTTCTCCTGGGCTGTCCCAGTTTTTGTGCCGGCCCCTGCTCTCCTGCTTCGGCTTGGCAGCCCTGGGGCACACAGACATGTCCTTCCATTCCAGACTACACCTAAGGTGACTTCCTCTGTCATACCCTGAGCACACAAGCAGTGCCCTCCAGCCACGCACACGCACTCCACCTTTTGACCCTTTGTAGCTCTGTGAAAGGGTTTCACACACATCAGGCCCCAGGACCCATGGAGACCACACATAATACACTCATGAAACCCCCCATGTGCCTCCTCAGACCGAGAGTTCCTTGGTCTGGGTTTGTCCAACTAACTGGGAGCTTCCGGAGATCAGAGATGTGTCCCCCCCACTAGACATAGCTTGCGTGCCCCCACAGTGGGTTCAAGGCTTGGAGTCTCTAAGTCACTCAGCCTTAATGTTTTACTCCAGCACTAAAGCTGCACCCTCCCTCTCTGAGGCTTTCCAACCCCTTCCACACATACACATTCTCAAGCACATACATGCTCACACATGTATGTCCTCATGCACACACTCTGGTACTCACCTGCTAGTGCAGACATCTTCTCACTCACCACACTCACATACCCACACAACACACACGTGCACGCACGCCCTCTTGTACATACCAAATCACACACATGCATGCTTAGGTACACACATGCCTACGTGCACACACAGGCACAACATGGCCACTCTCAAAGGCAGCAGGTAAGCAGGATTCTTATGCTCTTAATGGGGCATTGGCATTAACTTCTTGCTATTTACCTTTCAGCAGACGCCGGAGCTGCACGTTCAGGTGACTGTCATATTTGTTCTACACTCCGGCTCTCCTTAAATAGCCGCTTCCTCTGGGAGGCTGGGGTTGGTGAGGCATGGGAATGGGGGTGGGTGTGGCCAGTTGGTGGACTCTGGATTGGTCGCCCCTGGGTAATCCCCTTTCCTTCCCCTCATCAGCTGGTAGGACAGAATTGAGGTCTGGAAAACCTTACTTGCCACGAGCTGATGCCAGAACACATTTCAGGCCATTTTGCAGTCTTTCCGTGACTTAGCTCCTGATTGAGTAAATTCCCATAACCGATGCTGGGCGTGACCACTGGTCAGTCACCTCCCTGCAGCCATTTCCAAGGGTGTCAAGGACTGTATGTTGTGGGCTCATTTGCACACCCAAAGGGATCATTCTTCTGCTCAATGTGGCACTTGGGAACAGAAAAGAGGGCATTTTATGTCATTCATTCAATCAATCAATCATTCATTCACAGTGAGCACATACTAAGTCTCTACAATGTTCCAGCACCAGTGCAGGCCTCTTGGGAGAATGAGGGCTTTCCCTAGTCCTGCCCTTGGGGACCCCATAGTCCATTGGGAGAGGGTTTCATGGGACAGATTTCCCTTCCCACTGACTTGTGTCAGTGCATCCTCTGTCTCTTCTTCCTCCTCCTTCTTCTCTTCCTCCTCCCCTGTCTCTAAGAGTTTCTAAACATGGAAAAAGCCACAAACTGCCCTTGAAGTGCCCCTGAAAACACTGCCTTACTTTATCCCCTCTCCTTTCCTGTTTGGAGATGAGCTGATTTATGCACCCTGGACCTAGTGCTCATCTTCCTTCAACCTTCCAGGACATGTGACTCCAGCATTAATTCATAAAGCAAATATCTTTTTCCCTGCTCTCCAAGAATTTAGCTTCCACGGCCTTAAGTCAACACTTGGCGATACCAATCCTACAGAACTGGTCCTTTCCATTGGTCCCCCACGCTCTGGAGTCCCTTGCAAGGACACAGACCCAGGAGATTGCTGCTGGCTTGTTACACACGAGTGGCGGTGTCAAGGGTCACTTCCAGGTTTTCCAACAAGGGAACAACGGGGTGCAACTCCCCAGCCTGTCCCCGCCCCTCCTGGTCGAACCAGAAGGCAAAGCAGTCTGGGTCATTGAGTTAAGGCGTGGAAGACAGCAGTCCTGGAAGGTCCTGCAGCCCTCAGTGGTGTTAGCATGAGTGAAACATAAACATTTGTTGTATTTAGCCACTGATTGTTGAGATTGGCAGTTACCGCAGCATAATCTAGTCTAGCCCAACAGCCATCAGGCAGCTTTCCTCTTGAAAATACAATTTACTGTAAGTGCTAGACCTGTAACGGATTGGATTGTGTTTCTTGTTCCTACCTCCTGTTCCTATATTGAAGTCCCAGCAACTCAGAATGTGATCTTATTTGGAAATGGGGCCATTGCAGATATAATTTGTTGAATCAAGAGGAGGTTGTTAAGGTGGGCCCTAATCCAATAAGTCTGGTGCCTTTCAGAAAGAGGAAACTTGGACACAGTCACACACAGAGAGAGAAAGTCATGTGAAGATGAAGACAGAGATCTGGGCGATGCTTCTACAAACCAAGGAATGCCCAAGATTGTCAGCAAAACACCAGACGCTAGGAGAAAGGCATGGAACCGTTTCCCCCTCACAGCCCTGGGAAGGAGCCAACCCTGTTACCTCTGCCTCTGGAAATGTGAGACAATAAAACTTCTGTTGTATAAGCCACTCAATTGGTTGTACTTTGTACCTGATACAAAGCCAAAGCAAGCGAATGCAACCTCCATCAATCTCTGTCAGCCTCTCTCACTCTTCTTGATCTGGGTTTCCACTCCTACAGCAGTTGGTTTTATGCCTACGTCAAGGTTCAGAGGGCTCCTCTCCAGGGGTAGGCCATCACCTTTGTTAAACACCATGCTTTTGGAAATGGTAGCTTCTACAATAGTCAGAATTGCCTTTCCCAGGCTTCAGGCAGAAGAAGGGCCCCCATGCTCAAGGACTCTGGTGATGTCAAGCTATGCCGCTCCTTTTCCCGTCATTTTAGGATGTTTTTCAAGAATTCAAAGTCCATAAATTGGCCTCTTGTTCATTCTCTTCCATCTCAATCCTAATCCAAGCACTTGGATTCAATGAACCAAATAGAAATCTCTACTCATGTGAGGCTTCTGTTTTAGTGGAGAAAGACAGTCAGCAAAAAACATGTGAAGAAAGGACAGTCCAGGCCCATAGCAGCCTGAATGCACCAGATGTGGCTTGAACTGGGAAGCTAAGCAGGGTTGGGCGTGGTTTGTACTAAGATGAGAGACTGCCTGTAAATACCATGTGCCCCCCACCTCCCACAGACTTGACCAGACACAGTGGCTCAGCACTTTGGGAGGCTGAGGTGAGAGGACTGCCTGAGCCCATGGGTTCGAGACTAGCCTGGGCAACTTGGCAAGACCTCATCTCTACAATAAATAAAAAAATTAGCTGGGTGGGGTGACGCGTGCCTGTAGTTCCAGCTACTTGGAAGGCTGTGGTAGAAGGATCACCTGAGCCCAGCAGGTTGAGGCTGCAGAGGCTGTGTGTGGGCCACTGCACTCCAGCCTTGGTGACAGAGTGAGATTCCAACAACAACAAAAAGGATATCATGTGTTTGGTGATGACACCACGATGGGAGAGAAGCGTGATAGAGGAGGGATAGCTGGAGTCAGTGGGTGAGGGAGAGTGGAAATTTTATTTATTTTTATGTTTTGAATCAGAGTCTTACTCTGTCATCCAGGCTGGAATGCAATGGCATGACCACGGCTCACCACAGCCTCCAACCTCCTGGGCTCAGGCGGCCCTTCCACCTCAGTCTCCTGAGTAGCTGGGACAACAGGTGTGCACCACCATGCCCAGCTAATTTTTTTATTTATTGTAGAGACAAAGTCTTACCATGTTGCCCAGGCTTGTTTAGAGGATAGTACTGTACAGTTACTTATAGTTTGGGTGACAACAGTACATTGAGAAGATTTAGTTGCATAAGCAGGTGCCCAATACCAAGCAGACCTTGTTGGCCACCAGAACAAACTTCTGGCTGGGATGAATAACGTTGGAAAACTTTTACATCTGACCAGATAGTTTCTATGCATGTACATGCTGGGTGTATGGGGGAAGCGATAAACACCCAAATTAGGCAGAAATACATAAAAGCATAAGAAAACATCCTATCATAAGAAAGAATGGAAATGCTAGTGAGACCCTTTACTAACATGTTCAATGGGGAAAACTCTGTTCATTCTATAGCAAATAAAGTCAGTTTTACAGCAATTAAAACAACAAACAGTTTAGCAAAGATAAAGGTTGACAATGGCTTATCAGTAATGTCTGTTGAGTCCTTAAGCTGAATTCTCAATCTTCTGCCATGAGTCAGTCAGCCAGCCTCCAGTGTGTGGTTAAAGCAGGGCTGAAGTATCCTCAGGCTTTTAGAGCAGGGCTTGAGAAATCTTTTCCAGGTTTTCCATCGACCTCAATGACCTGGCTTAAAAGAATGGGAATAACCCGCAAAGCGCTTTTCCTCCTGTATGAAACTGTTCTGGTCTGTGAAGTGCTCGATCTCAGGGTCCCTGAGGGGCTGTTCTGTTAAATCTGGATGGTTGGAAAACACTTCATTTATTAGTTTAATGCAATCGTGGTCTGGCTGTCCTGGCTCTATGGGTAATAAGGTCTTCACTACCTCTAGGTAAATATGGGATAAAAAGAAAGGCTTAGTCATATTTAGAAGTCCCCCAATGATCTGGATGCATTGGTGAGGGCCTGTTTAATTTATTCAAAGTCCTGTTTCTGGGCCTTTTTTCCATAGCAGAGGCTTTTGTTTACCCCCCTTTGAGGCTTCATAGAGGGGTTTTGTCATGATAGAGAAATTAGGTATCCAAATTCTATAGAACCTTGCAGTCCCCCAAAACTTCTGAATTTGATACCAGGTAGTTGGGCTGGTATAAACATACTGCTTGTTTTCTTAATGGGTTATTGCTGTAAGCTAATTCTTGTTAGGTTATTATTATTAGATGTTTGACTTTTTACTTTGAACTTTTGAATGTACAGATTTAAATGCTTTCAGTTAGTTCCTTGGAGGGGTGAGACCCATTAGGGAAGCCTAGAGGCTTCTGAGACTAGAAGTTACTCACAAACGTAATAATCTGGGTAACAGCATGTACTAGTATAGGAACAGGACCACCCTTAGGGTCCGTTTTTTTTTTTCTTACAGCTGTTGGTTGGGTCCTCCCTTTCTTCAATTTTTAGCAGCACTTATTCCCCTGGGATGTTTGGGTTTTCCATGGTCCAGCAAGTTCCTAGGGTAATAAGCTTATGAACTGTGATTAAAATTTGTCCCAAATGGGCAATCCATTTCCTTATGAGCATTTATGTTTGCGGCCCCATTTCCTCCAAAGGTGTAGGAAAAGGTCTACTGTTAAACAATTTCAAAGTTTTTTTTGTTTTTTGTTTTTGAGTTGGAGTCTCACTTTGTCACCCAGACTGGAGTGCAGTGGCCGCTCCTGGCCACTGCAGCCTCGACCTGCTGGGCTCTGGCAATCCTTCTGCCTCAGCCTTCCAAGTAGCTGGAATTACAGGCATGCGCTACCACACCCAGCTAATTTTTGAATTTATTGTAGAGATGGGGTCTCACCAAGTTGCCCAAGTGGGTCTCGAACCCGTGGGCTCAGGCAATCCACTCACCTCAGCCTCCCAAAGCGCTGGGATTACAGGCTGAGCCATCGAGCCCGGCTACAATTTCAAAGTTTTAATGAATTCCATTTCAGGGACTTGGATCCTGAGCGATGAAATACCAAATACTTATGTTAAGTTTACTAATGTCTCCAAAGGATTTCTACTGATTATTATGCTAAACCGCAAATTGAAAGATTGTACTGTCCTAGTCCTACATCTGATGGAGTTTTCTTTGGATTTTCCAAGGGGTGGGATAGGTTGCCACTCGGCCTGCAGTAGAATATAATTTTTAAAATGTTTGAACGCCTTCTGAAACCTACCTATAGGAGATCTATCTATGTCTAGACTGTGCTAGCTACGCTGTCTTAATTATTTATTCTTTAGAGATTTTTCGATCCCATAATCATATGGGGTGCTGAGGGGTGAAGGTCCGTTTTCTGTAATTTCTTCAGAGCTGACAGTGGGCGTAGTACTGCCTACCCAGAGATCGAAAATCTCTCCCTGTCTGACTTGAGGCATCAGATCTGTTTCAGCAGTGGCATTGTTTGCAGGCACTGACTGGATTTCTTGCACGACCGTTATGTGGGCATGAAATTACTGGATTCTGGCTCAATAAAAGGAATAAAGTCAGGCATACATTTTTACAATTTTAGGTAGTGGCTGATCCCTTTTGTACAAAAGCTACAAGGCCTGAAGTTATTAGCATAACTTAAATGATAAACTTTAATTTCTGCAGCTTTATTATAAGTACCAGCCTTTGGAATTTTTAATGTATTTCTGGACTATAATGGTAGCCTGATAGATTGTTTTAGACTATAATTTGAACCAGGTACTCAAGTAAATTTTATATAAAATTTGAAGAGAAAGCCGAAAATGTTTGGAGACTTGCATCCAGAAAAGACTTTATTATGCCTAGATTGTTTATAGAATTTCTTTTGTATATATATTTTTTCATAAACTTTCCCTATACCACCTTTGGCATGCTTATACTATTTTATTTTTGTTCTTTACCCTTTTAAAAAAAATTTTCATAACTATTTACTTTATTATAGGACAGAATTTTATCATATAAGATCTCTTTTTAGATAAAAATATTTTTTCTTTTATATTCTCTTTTTTTCTTACTAAAACCTTATTTGTACACCAATAACCCTTTTATATTTTTCCTTTGCTTTTTGCTTTCCTTTTTATTTTTTTTTATAGATAACCTTTTACAGTCATAATTTGAATTCACCTTTTAGTAACTGTTAGGTGAAACATTTAACTTTTGGAATACCTTTAACTCCCACTAGAGAGCAGGTATCAGGAGAAAGAGGTTCAGTATGAACACAAGGGCTAAAAACTTAGCCTCAGTATTAATCAAGAAATTAATTTGGACCCCAGCCACATTCATACAGACCCAAGGATTCTCTGGGGTGATGGCATACAGAGTGCTGGGCTGGGCCATGCCCCCCCCCCCCCTTTAGTCAATGGCCACATCATTGAGCTAGGTGTTCCCTCCACTTCCGGGAGAGGCCGCACCATCTTTTAGTGGCCTTTTAGTACGGATATTGGACAAGGTCCTGGGGGCTTAGGACATCAAGAACAATTGTGCTTTAAGTGCCCAGATTGACCACATTCATAGCATTTGGTACCATCCCCCTTAGCAGGTTTATCCTTATCAGGCCTCTTTTGGGTGACTGGAGCTTGGCCATTAGTGGCAACTTCTAATAGGTTTGTTTACTTTTCCTCTGGCTGGCGCTCATCCTGGAGTCCCTTTCCTTTTTTTTTTTTTTTCTTAATGTCTCAGTTTCTAAGAACTTCAGAAGCTTTCTATAATTGGGAGGTTGGTATTCATAGTCCTGAGTCAAGCCTCTGGAGTTGGGTATTTAATATTCTATAGGATGTAATCAGGTTTGCAAAGTAGTGAAATAAATTTTTAAAATGCCTCTGCATACAGAACTTTTGACCATTTTTCTTTATGCTACGAAGTGAATTTAATTGCCAGATAGTTTTGCTCCTTTCCAAATCTCATTATCTGCTAACATGTAGTGAGTTCAAATTTGATTTTAATAATGCACTTATTATTTTCTTAAATTTAAACCACATAATTTTAATTTTATTTAATTATTTAAAATCTGCCCCATTGGGGTGTCTGAGGGTACAGATTACTACACATTTTCTTGGTCACGTTTCTTGAAAACCCAGAATTTGTTTTGAACATTTGCAATTTATTCCTCAAAGGAGAATTCTAAGACAAACAAATAACTAAATAAATCCATAAACAGCAATGTCAGTTATCCCTGGGACCCTGATGGCTTCTTCTAAGCTGAGTGTCCTCAGCTCTCCTTTAAGACCCCCCCTTTTTTTTTCTTTTGCTCCATGACTTTCCAATGATGCCTACAAAATGACCTGGTACAAAACCTTTTCAGAGTGAACAGACCACATAGAGATAAAAAGACCTGTTCCTACTTATTCCTAATTATGAACAGGTAAAATTGTCAAAAAAAATCATGAATTACTAAACAGTAGCCTGAGTTGTAAAGTGTGGATAATTAAATGAGAGTGATTAGGTCTCACTCTATGTGCCACAGAGTGTGCCTAGTATTTGACCTGTCCCTTAGGTGAAGTACCGAGCTTACAAGGTAACTTAATCAGGTGGGAATGGCCAGTTCCCATGCCTTATTAAGTCCTGCAAAGTATTCAGCATTTAAAGCTTTATCAGTCTTGTAAGAGGTGTGCTAGTCAGGCATAGTGTTATCTAGCACTACAATTTAAAGTAGGGACTTAGCATACATTAAATGACTCTAAGAGACTTCCCAACAGTTTTACAGAAACAAGCAGTTGATTAGGATCTTAGGCAAGTACTAAACTTTTAGAAACGGACTTACTTTCAACTAACCTGGCTTCTAGCATTTGAAAACAAGAGCAGTCTATTCAATCTCTTAGTTGCCAGAGAAAGATTACAAAATTATTTTCTCCAGGGTTAGCATTAACTTGCACTGAGTTAGCAAAAGGCTAAGTAACATATAAGAGACATTTCTATGTTTCTTTACAGGTGGTTTAGAATGAACTCCAGAATTCATGAAAAAGAACACAGTCTAAGGAAGGGAGAGGGTGTGGTCCCAGGAAAGAATTCAAGATAGCCAGTAGCACTTTACATACACAGCAGACAACTTTCCCACATCCTTAACAACAAAAGGCAGGAATTTTAACAGTGCCAATGAGTTGGAAGAAATACCACACAAATAAAGAGAGGGAAACATAAAATGACATAAAGAAACAAGAGCTAATCAAGTTTTTAAAAGATGACATGTCCCATTAAACAAAGCATAATAACTCAACCAGCTTTTTAGCAGATTCAAAATGACAGACACACACAAATAAGAGAATGAGGGGTATGGGAAACATCTGTTTCGTCCTCCTCTAACCATATTCCTCGCGAAGATATTTCAGACACCTCTTAGCAATTGGCAGGTTGGTACAACCCCCAATACAGATTAACTTTATGTGAAACCCTCCTACCGTCCATCTCATTCACACGCAATCACACAGCACATTCTCCAACCCTCCACCCAATTCCTAGGAGTTGATGGTTTCATCTTGAAGCAGCATTTCCTTCATTGTCTTTCAGTTCTTTCCTTCAAGCTGGAGACTACTCGCAGACTCCGGGAGGTGATCAACCTCCCCTTCTGCCACCTACTGGCAGCTCTATGCAAAGGCCCTTCCTTGTTCCTACCCTTTCCGTCGGGTGGTCTTTCTGTCCTTTCCATCAGGTGATCATCCTCATACCAGTTCCTCGCCTCTTGGGTCCCTGTTGTGCTTTTGTGGTCTGAGCCTCAGTACATCAGGAGGGGCCTCCCTCCTATGGATCAGAAGGTCCGTTGCATGCCAGGCAAGATCACCTCTCCCGTCGCCCTGGAGGTCGTACCCCGATGACAAAGGAGGTGGAACACACCATCTCGGACTCTCCCATTCCCAGCCAATGCACCAGAATGTAGCAGGAACACAGAAAGGCCGTGACACCGAGGCTGTTTTAGGAAGTGTCAGATTTATTGTGCCGGCACAGACTCAGTAAGCTAATGTTCTAAGGCTAAATACCCCGAGGAAAGAGGAGAGGGATCTTATACCTAAGTTTAGGTAAGGGAGGGGGGTCTTGTTGAGTGATTACACATTTTCTTTGGAATTTACAAGGTTGTACTCAGTAAAATCAGACTTTCAAAGAACAAATGGCCTCCAGGAAATGCAGAGTGAGTAGGGGTTGTAAACTGATAACTTCAAAAAGAGAGGATTTGGGTAAGTTTGTGAGGTGGTCACTCTTGCATTTCCAGGAAAGCCATCAGTCTTTGGCTATATGGTTTTCTCAAACAAAACCAGTCTGGTGGGTTTTCAGAGCTTGCCAATTGACTTCCAAAAGGAATACTTTAAACTGCTGTCAGCCCCCTTTCTGCCACACAATCTTTTCTGATCCAGTTTCACTTTTTCCACTTCTCCATGTAAAGTAGCAATCTTTTCACCATTCTCCATCAATAAGCATTGACCAGGGTAGCCTGATGAAGAAAGTACTTCTCTTGCTCCTCTAGCTCAACGCTCCATTTGTGTATAAGACCCTCCAGCTGACTGTGTGTCATCACAGGAGTTACTATTGCATTAGTAGTCAAAGTAAAAGGTACAGCGTTATTTTCTGTTTTTGAGTTGGAGTCTCATTCTGTCGCACAGACTGGAATGCAGTGGCCGCTCCCAGCCACTGCAGCCTCGACCTGCTGGGCTCCAGCGATCCTTCCACCTCAGCCTTTTGAGTAGCTGGAATTACAGGCATGTGCTACCACGCCCGGCTGATGTTTTGATTTATTGTAGAGATGAGGTCTCACCAAGTTGCCCAGGCGGGTCTCGAACCCGCGGGCTCAGGCAATCCACTCACCTCAGCCTCCCAAAGCGCGGGATTACAGGCTGAGCCACCGAGCCTGGCTGGTACAGCGTTATTAATCCTGGTTGATGTCCATGGTTTTAGATTCGGGGTAAAGTCACTGGTGATTACGGTACTGATAGTGGTGGTAACAGTGGTGGTAGTAGTCATTGAAGTTGTAGAAGATGCAGTAGGAGCTTCTCCGCCCGATCCAGGGAATTTTAATCTAAATCCCAAGGTTATACCGCCGCCAAGTGTTACAGCCAAAGTTGTTGATGCACTAAATGACAGCTCAACAGCAGCAGTGGAGGCGGAATCGTTTGCTTTGAGGTAAACAGCGTGGTTCTTGAACTAGTAATGGTGGCAACAGTAGATGGTGGAGGCAAGCCTGTATGGGTACCAGTTCCTCCAAAATTAAACCTGCTCATGACTCCAAACCCTTTATGATGTGAAAACTTCAAGCTAAGGTGTTATCATAAAAGTTGGTCAGGGGTTGATGAACTTTCAGGGTCCAGGCTGCCCATGACATCACTCAACAGGGATGTCTCCATTTCCTAATAAGGAGTACCAACCCGACGGACAGCAGGTTTTTCATTAGCAACAATAAACGTTTAGCCGCAGCAGCTGCCGCCACTTGCGGTCCTGGTTACAAAGTGAGCAGTTGTTTTCATAGCAGGATTGTGGTTGAAGCTTTTCTGCCGCTTTCCTAATTGTTCCTTTGTGAGCATACATTAATTTTTTAAGAAAAATTTATTGTGCGATAAATTTCCACTTAGAGAAAAATTGTAAAAGTAGTAATTCCCAAATATTCTTCACTCAGCCTCCTTAACATTGACATCTTTCGTAGCCTCATACAATCATGGAAACCAGGAAATTGACGTTATTAACTAATACGGACATTATTTCAATTTCACCAGTTTTCCTACTAATATTTTTTTTCTGGTCTGGAATCCAGTCTCTCACATTACATGTAGTTTCATGTCTCCTCAGTCTCCTCTAATTTGTGACAGCTCCTTACCTTTCTTGGCCTTTTGATATTATTATTATTTTTGTTTTGTTTTGTTTTTTGAGTCAGAGTCTCACTCTGCTGCCCAGGCTGGAGTGCAGTGGCACGTTCATGGTCACTGCAGTCTTGACCTGCTGGGCTCAGGTGATCCTTTGGCCTCAGCCTTCCAAGTAGCAGGAACTACAGGTGCTTGCTACCACACCCAGTTTATTTTTGGATGTATTGTAGAGATGAGGTCTCACCAAGTTGCCCAGGCTGGTCTTGCACCCCTGACCTCAGGCAATCCTCTCACCTCAGCCTCCCAAAATGCTGGGATTAGAGGCTTGAGCCACCGTTCCTGGCAGCCTTTTGATATTGTTGATGAGTACTAGTCAAGTTTTTGTAGAATGTCGTCTAATATGTTCTTATGACCAGATTGAGGCCATGCATTTTTAGTAAGAATATCACAGAAGTAATATTGTGCCTTCTCAGTGAATCTTATCAATGGCACATAATATTGATATGTCTGATTACTATTGCTGTTCATCTCGATCACTTGGTTAAGATGATGTTTGCCAGTCTTCTCCACCGTGATGCTACTCTTTTTCCTTTTGTAATTTGCAAGTATGTTGGGAGGAGATACTTTGAGATGATGCAGATACTCCTTCTCTCACCAAAGCTCCCTCCCCTCACTAGTTTTAGCCATTTCAGCATCAATCGTTAGCAATTCTTACAGGTATTTTTCTGGGGCCCTCATTCTTTCAAAATCAAGAATTCGAATTCTACAGTAAGCAAGTCATTTATTCAACTATTTATATTAGTGATACAGTTTGGATGTTTGTCCCTGCCAAATCTCATATGGAAATGTGATCCCCAATGTTGGAGGTGGAGCCTAGTGGGAAATGTTTGTGTCATGGGGGTGAATCCCTCATGAATGGGTTGGTGATCTTCTTGTGGTAATGAGTAAGTTCCAGATCTATTAGATCACACCAAGAGCTGGTTGTTTAAAAGATCCTGGAATCCTCGGGTGCTATGGCTTGTGCCTGCAATCCCAGCACTTTGGGAGGAGGAGGCAAGAGGATTGCCTGAGGCCAGGGGTTCGAGACCAGCCTGGGCAACTTGGTGAGACCTTGTCTCTATAATAAATCAAAAAATTAGCCAGGCATGGTGGCACGCGCCTATAGTTCCAGCTACTTGGAAGGCTGAGGTGGAAGGATCTCCTGAACTCAGCAAGTCGGGGCTGCAGTGACTGTGAGCATGCCACTGCACTCCAGCCTGGGCAACAGAGTGAGACTCCTACTCAAAACAAACAAAAAGATCTGGAACCTCCCTTCTCTCACCATGTGACACACGTGCTACCGCTTCACCTCTGCCATGACTTTTAAGCTTTCTGAGGCCTCGCCAGAAGCAGATGCCAGCACTTCTGGCTTCTTGTACAGTCTGCAGAACTGTGAGCCAAAATAAACTTCTTTTTTTAAAAAGCAAATTACCTAGCCTCAAGTATTCCTTTATAGCAATATAAAACAGACTAATACAATTAGTAGGGCTTATTATTTTTATCGATGGGTCAAGATTCAATTCTATCTATTTATTTTCTCCCGCAAATTGTTCCATCTTGGCCATGAAGAAATCCTTCAGGTTGACACCTATGCTCTTCTGACATGCTCCAAGCACGTTTTTTTTTTTTTTTTAAAACATCCTTTCTTGTATCACAAGATGTTCCCAACTTATCTCGTATGTATTTTATCTTTCCAAACCCTGGAATCAGCCTTTTCTCTGAGGAGGACTGCTTCCTTTTTTTGAGAATGGTATTTAGAAACAAATGTCTGGGGCACAGGAGTGCTCATTACTAACAGGGTATTATTGTTTCTGAGCCTTCTCAGCCATCAAAGCTGGAAAATCTCCCTGTGCACACGTACATATCCATGATGACTTCATACTGATGCCTCCAATTCCAATCCCAAACCACGTGTTTCATTAAAACCTTCCCCCTTTCCCTATTTATAACTCCTTTCTCTGACAAGAGTTACACTATTTACAATATATTTACTTACTTGTTCAATTATTGTACAAATAGTGGTTTCAGACTTGCTAACCCATACCTCTGTGATAAATACATTTGCTAACTAAGGACAGTATTTGTGTATAATTCTTTTTATCTTTAACTTTATAGTATACCGTCAAAATACTGTTTTCCAAGGTTATTTTAGGCTACCTTTTTTTTTTGCCCACTCCCTTAAGTAGGTTTCTAATATTGATTTGTCATATAGTTATTTTTATTTGTGACTGTGTTCCATTTTGGGTTCCACCTGCCTCCTGGTTGATTTTACTTAATCCTTTTGTATGTGAAACTTTCCCATGTGAACAAGGCGAGAACTAGACTAAAAGGTATACTCAGAGAAGTTTGCTTCTCATCTCTACTATCTTCTTCCAGTTTTCCTCTTCTTTCCATCTTATCATCTCCTCCCATTGAAGAAAACTGTATTCACTGTCTATTGCCATGTAACAAGTTATCACACACTTAGCAGCTTAAAACAACATAGATTTTTTTTTTTTTTAATTTCAAAAGAGTGCAAACAAGATGTTGTTTGGGCTGTGTTCTCATGTGGAGATCATACCCCTCTGCTTGGTCCTCTCCCATGTTCCTCCAGGGCCTCTGAGAGGTTCTTTCTGTAGGGAGGAAGTTACAGTATGGAAGCTCCCTTCTTCAAGGCCACCAGGAGAATCTCTCATTCCAATCTACTAAGGCAGAGTCTAATGTAGTGTAACCTAACCAAGTTATTGACTGTCCTTTGTAATATTATATTGGTTAGAAACAATTCACCGGTTCTTCCTGAACTTATGGGGAAGGGATTGTACAAAGGTGGACTCATTGTAGGTCACCCAAGAATGTGTCTACCATGGTAGCCAATCTCGTTAGTTTCCAGGTGACCCTTTCTGAAATTCTTTTGCATAAATATATTTTTTAGCCTCTTCTTTCTTATATGAAGGGTAACATGTCATAGATACTTTTGTCCTTTGTTATTTTCTTTTTTTTTTTTTTGAGTTGGCGTCTCACACTGTCGCCCAGACTGGAGTGTAGTGGCCGCTCCCGGTCACCGCAGCCTCAACCTGCTGGGCTCCGGAGATCCTTCCGCCTCAGCCTTCCAAGTAGCTGGAACTACAGGAGCACACTACCACGCCCAGCTAATTTTTTTGATTTATTGTAGAGATGAGGTCTCGCCAAGTTGCCCTGTTATTTTCAATTAACAGTATATCTTAGGATATCACTTCATACCAGCATATGGAAATCTTCCTCTTGCTTTTTTTTTTTTTTTGAGTTGGAGTCTCACTCTGTTGCCCAGACTAGAGTGCAGTGGCACACTCATAGCCACCCCAGCACTGACCTGCTGGGCTCTGGTGAACCTTCTGTCTCAGCCTTCCAAGTAGCCGGAACTACAGGCGTGTGCTACCACACGCCTGTAGGCTAATTTTTTATTTATTGTAGAGACAAGATCTCACCAAGTTGCCCGTGGGCTCAAGCAATCCACTCACCTCGGCCTCCCAAAGTGCTTGGATTACAAGCTGAGCCACTGAGCCTGTAAATTTTTTTTTTGCTTTTTTATGGTACTCCATTGTGGATATGTACTATAATTTTTAAAACCATTATCCCTGGCATGGACATTTAGATCATCCTCGGTATTTTTCAATTACAAACAGTGCTTTAATCAGTGACCTGTGCATATGTATTTTCATAATGTTGCAGGTGTATCTTCTGGATAGATTCCTAGAACTGGGATTACTGGGTCAAAAGGTAAGAGCATGTGTACTTTTGCTAGGTATTGCTAAATTCCCCTCAGAATGGATGAACTAATTTGTGTTCTTGCGAGCAATGTATGAGACCGCCTTTTCCCCCATGGCCTCGCCAAGAAAATGTTTTGTTAGACTTTTCATTTTGCACGCATTCTTCCTATAATTACAAAAAAATCCGTTCTTTCAAATATTTATTGAGGGCCTACTCAATAATCCAGGCACTATGTGGTAATGCGATGGCCAGAAAAACAGAAATAATCTCTTTCCTGATGGCATTTTCAGTCTGACAACAGAGACAGACATTGGTCAAATGATCACACACACACACATACACACAACAACTACAGAATGTGCTGGGTTGTTGCATGATCCATTGGGACAGCATGAGGCAGGAAGTCCTAGCCAGGGGATGAGAGAAGGTTTTCTAGGGAGAGGACATTCTACCTGAGATCTGAAGGGAGTTTAGGAGTTATCTGGGTAAGTGTTTTCTGTGGCTTGGTTCATTCAACATTTATTCTATCTTGCTGGTATCGTTCTTGGTATTGCAGAGGCTAGAAGGTTAAACACTGAGTTTCCTTCTGCCTCCACCTCTCCTTTTAAAAGCCTTAAAAAAAAATTGAGATGAAAGTACAAAGAGTGCCCATATACACCCTCCACCCAAAACACACATCCTTCTCTATCAACATCCTGCCTCAGTATGGTACATCTGTTACAAACAAAGAGCCGACATTGACACATCATTGGCAAAGAAAGTCCATATGTTACATTAGGGCTCACTCTTGGTGTTGTACACTCTGTGGGTTTCGGCAAATGTAATATGACCTGTATCTACCCTTATACTATCAAACAGAGTAGTTTTACTACCTTAAAAATCCTTTGTGCTATGCTTATGTAGTCCTCCCTGCCCCTAAACCCCTAACAGTCATGATTTTTTTTTTACTGTCTTTATAGTTTTATCTTTTCCAGAACGTCATACAGTTGGACTTGGATACGGTATGTAGCCTTTTCAAATGGGTTTCTTTCACTTAGTAGTATGCCTTCAAGGTTCCTCTATGTCTTTTTGTGACTTTATAGCTCATTTTTTTTTTAGCATTAAATAATTTTATATTGTCTGGATGTACACTTTATCCACTCACCTACTGAAGGAAATCTTGGTTGCTTCCAAGTTTTGACAATTATGAATAAAACTGCAATAAACATTCAGAATTTTTGTGTGAACCTTAGTTTTCATCTCATTTGGGTAAATATCAAGAAGCATAATTGCTGGATCATATGGCAAGAATTTATTTATTTATTTATTTGTTTGTTTTGAGTCTGAGCCTTACTCCGTCGCCCAGACTGGAGTGCAGTAGCATGCTCATGGCCACCGCGGCCTCCACCTGTTGAGCTTAGTCGATCCTTCCACCTCAGCTAGAACTACAGGCACGTGCCACCATGTCTGGCGAATTTTTTGATTTATTGTAGAGATGAGATCTCACCAAGTTGCCCAGGCTGGTCTCCAACCCGTGGGCTCAGGCTATCCTCTTGCCTCAGCCTCCCAAAGATCACAAGCTTGTGCCACTGTACCCGGCCTCATAGGGCAAGTATTCAGTGTTTAGCTTTGTAAAACAAAAACAAAACAAAACAACAATAACAACAAAAAAACACTGCCTTCCAAAGTGGTTTTATCAATTTGTATTCCCTCCAACAATACATGAGAATTCCTGTTGTTCCATGTTTCCACTAGACATTTGATGTTATCAGTGTTTGGGGTATTAGCCATTCTAATATGTGTGTAATGTTATCTTATAGTCTTAATTTGCAATTCTTTATTAATTTATCATGTTGAGTATCTTTTCATGTGCTTATTTGCCTGAGCCCACAGCTTTGAGATCAGCCCAAGCAATTTGGTGAGACTTTGTCTCTGCAATGAATAAAAAAAATTAGCTGGGTGTGATAGTGTGCACCTGTAGTTCCAGCTACTTGGAAGGCTGAGGCGGAAGGATTGCTGGAGCCCAGCAGGTCGAGGCTGCAGTGGCCGTGAGCGTGCCACTGCACTCCAGCCTGGGCGACAGAGTGATACTACAAACGCAAAAAAAAATTGCAAGAGGTATATGGGGAAACAGCGCTGAAAGATACTAGGGGAGATAGAAAGAGGAGCAGAGAGAGAGAGCATTCAGATCCCAAAGCAATTCTGACACTTCTGAAGGAAGAGAAAAAGAAAGGGTTCAAACTGCAGGAAAGCTACGGGAATGGGAACATCTCAGTCAATCCTATGGTGAGTTCCCACATGAGCAACACCCATTAGAGGAGTTCTGCACTGAGAAGAAATGGCCTGGTTCTAGTCCCCTGTCATGATCATCATGAGAATAACTCTGGAGAACATGGCTTTGTCACTAATACTATGAAGGACCTTAAAGGAGCTTGTGCTTAGGTCTGTCCACTGAACACACTCCTTGAAGAGGTTTTCACTTGAATGGAGAGCTGAGTGGTGCTCTCCAACGTGGTCACAGGAGGGGTTACTCTGGCTTGGTCAAATTTTAGGACACTGACTGAACCTTTTTGTTGGTGGTGGTGGTGTTGGACGGGTCATCAAGCATTAAAAGATTAAACATAGAAGGTAAGAGCAACTGGAACTCTCACATTTTGCTGGTGGGAATGTAAAATGGGACAAACACTTTGGGAAGAAGTTTGACCAGCTTTTGTAAAACCAAACATACCCTGATCCCTTGAGCAAACAATTTTAGTCCTAGGTGTTTATTCAAGAGAAATGAAAACTTAATGTCACACAGATTCTTATATAACAATGTTTACAGGAGCATTTTTCAAAGTATTCCAAAACTGGAAATAGCAAAAATGTCCACTATCAGAATGGAATGCTACTGAGCAATAAAGAAGAACAAATTTCTGATATACACAAGTCTCACAAAGGGACACACTCGGGTAATGCACATCTCATCTCAATATAGAATACTTCCATCTACCAGAAAGTTTCTTTGTATCCCATCTCAGTCAACCTCTTTCTCTGGATATATTAGCTTGCTTGGGTGGTGTTTTGAAAATAGCAATTCTTTCTAGTTTGATCTTGAGTTCTCTCTCTTGAGGGAGGCTATAAATGTAACCCTGACCACGAAGGAAGTCAGGTTCAAGTGCATCAGTCAGATGAGACACAGAGGAGGCAGCACAACCGAGTACATGGAGCAACAGAAGCATTTTTCTTACATGCGTATCCCAGAGAAAAGAGGGCAACATGCCTCCCAGGGTCAACAGGAGGGGGAACCATCTGGAATAGGCATCCCCCCCCGCAACCAGCAGGTCGGGAGAGAGAGGGAGAGGCATAGAGATAGAGACAGAGACAGTGTGTGTGGGGGGGTAACCTGCAGGCCAAAGCTTTTATTGGGGTCCAGGGCATTATCCAAGCAGGTTTCCCACAGGAATTTCTAATTGAGGGGTTTAGAGCAGGCAGGCACACGTTCCAATGAGAGGTGGTCTCTGTGGCATATCTGGGTAGTCCCTGGTGGGGAGGGTATGTGAGGAACAAGAGGGGTGAGACAAATCAGTTGTGTCCAGCTGTTTCATAATGAGATGGTGGAGGTGGTCACCAAGAAGCCGTGGATTACAGACTGAGCCACTGAGCCTCTTTAAAGGCACCATTTCCAAACATAATCACATTCTGAGGTACTGGGGTTAGACATTTTTAGCAGATCTGAATCCTGCTGCTTGTCTCCCAAAGGCCAAACTCAAGAGATGAGAGATTGTGGAAGGAAAAACAGGTTTTGTCCAAGAGCTGGCAACTTGAGATGGCAGTCTAATGTCACAGGCAGAAATCTGGATTGACCATTTGAGGAACAGGGAGGAGGTACAGAACCGGAAACTCTCAAGGGTGACTGTGTTCTGCTTCTGGTATGAGGAAGTCCAACTTGTATTTTAAATGGATGCCAAGGCAACATAAAATTATAAGAATTCACTACAGGCTGCCATACCAAAGTGCCACAGACTAGAAGTCTTAAACAATGGAAATGTATTCACTGTGGAAAACAGAAAGAGGCTAGAAGTCTGGCATCTGAGATCAAGTCAATGGCAAGCTGTTTCTATGGAGGCCTCTCTCTTGGCTTGCGGATGTCTGTCTTCACCCCGTGCCCTCACTGGTCTTCTCCCGGTGCCTGTGTCCTAATCATCTCTTTGTATAAAGACACCAGTCTTATTGAATTAGGGACCACCCTCATGACCTCATTTTAACTTTATCACCTCTTTAAAGGCACCATTTCCAAACATAATCACATTTTGAGGTACTGGGGTTAGACATTTTTAGCAGATCCGAATCCTGCTGCTTGTCACCCAAAGGTCAAACTCAAGAGATGAGAGATTGTGGAAGGAAAAACAGGTTTTGTCCGAGAGCTGGCGACTTGAGATGGCAGACTAATGTCACAAAAGATCGCCTCGAATTTTCAGGCTGGTTGGAAGGGTTCTTAAAGGGAAACTTGGTATGGGAAACATATGGGAGTACTCGGCCCAGGGTGCAGGTTCACATGCTTTGCTCTGATGGCTTATCTTTAGTGGTGTCCCTCCCAGAGGTCTGGTTGGTATTATCTCGGCTGCAGTCGGGTTATGGATTAACTGTCTCATGACTCCTCCCAAGGGGGAGGGTCCCAAAATCAGGACTCTGTTTCTGGTCTGTTTTAAAACTAGCCTCCGGAATTCTTAAGCAAGCATATGATCAGCTAAGCATACATTATGGAGGATATAGGGGAAAGGAACAAGGAAGGAGGAAGAGAAAAAAGTTAAAAAAAATCAGTGATAAAAAATATTTCAAAGCAGGATTGTTGGTTACAATATCAATATTTGGATTTTGGAGGAATACAATTATACACTGGGAAAAGCACTAAACAAATTATTTTTTACCTTAGGTCAGTTAGCCTGTTTTAGAACTTCCTATATGTGGAATCATATATTGAGTGTACTCTTTTATGTTTGGCTTCTTCCATTTAGTAAATTAATAATGGGACTCATTCATGCTATTTCCTTGGCGGTGCTGAAGCTTTGTAGTCTGATGTAATCCCATTTGTTTACCTTTGCTTTTGCTGCCTGTGCTTTTGAGTTCATATCCAAAAAAAGTAGTGGCCAGTTCAATGTCATGGAGCTTTCCCTATACTTGCTTGTAGTAGTTGTTACATCCTGACTGGGTTCCTGTGCCTGATGCCCAGAAAAACTGAGACTAACATAGCTGTTACAGTAGAAAAAGAGTTTAATTTCTCAAAGAAGCTGAGCAAGGAGAATAGTAATATCTCTCAGATCTGCTTTTCTGATCATTCAGAAGCTAGGGTTTTTAAAGGTAATTTGGTGGACAGAGGAAGGGGGTAGGGACTGCTGATTGGTTGGGGGATTGAATCCTAGAGATGCCGAGATTGTCTTCCTGTGCCAAGTTGGTTTCTGGGTGGGGTTCACAGGTCCAGTTGGTGTCAGAAGGTCTATCAAAATGCAGAATCTGAAAAATGTCTCAAATTTATTTTACCTGTAGGAGCAATTGGGGAAGTTACAAATCTGGTGAACAATGGATGCAGGAGGAGAATCCTAGTGATCAAAGCCACTTACGCTTTTTAGCCAATTACATTTCAGGATGCCATCAAGAAGAGCTGATGGCTCATTGTTTAAGGGGCAACTTCACAGGCAGCTTTCCTTCACCCCAGGGCTCACATCATGAAGATAATCAATTATTATCTATTGAAGTGTCTGTGCAAACCCACAGGTTTGCTAATTTCGAACCATAGCTTGTACCCGAGCTGCAAGGCTCAGGTCTCTTCCACAGTTTCTATCCCATGGCCCTACATTAATTTTATGTAGGTTGTTTCAGTAGTTTTAAATTTTCAGGACTTACCTTTAAGTCTTTAATCCATTTTTAGTTGATTTTTGTTTACGGTGTGAGAAAAGGGTCTAATTTCATTCTTCTGCATGTGGATATCTAGTCCCAGCACCATTTATAGAAAAACTGTTCTTCTGTTAGTGGTAGTGTAAACTAGTACAGCCTCTGTAGAAAACAGTTTGGTGATTCCTAAAAGTTCTAAAAATCAGCCTTCCATATGACCTCACCATCCCCCTACTGGGAATATGCCCCGAGGGTCTCAAATCACTTTATGAAAAAGATACCTGCACACGCATGTTTCTTACAGCATTGATCACAATAGCAAAAACATGGAGCCAACCATGCTGCCCATCAAAAGAGAACTGGATAGAAAAAATGTAGTACATATACATGATGGAATATTACACAGCCATAAAGAAGGACAAAATTATGAACTTCACAGCAACTTGGATGGACTTAGAGTCTATACTGAGTGATCTATCACAGAAATAAAGAACTGAGTATCACATGTTCTCACTCATAAGTGGACCTTGAACAATTATCGTAATACTATAAGAAAAGAATTATCAGTAGTGGGCAATTGCCAGGGGGTAGGGGAGGGACTGGCAGTAGTGGGATTCTGCTGGAGGGGGCACACCTCATCAACAAGGGTACCTGCATAATGAACATTTGTATACTTAACCCTGAATTGTACCCCACATCTTTAAAATAAAAAAAATTTTAAAAAGAGACTGTTCTTTTCCCGTTGTGTGTTTGTCTTAGCCCATTTGTGCTGTTATAATAAAATACCTGAGACTAGGTAATTTATAAACATCAAAAAGTTATTTCTCATGGTCATGAATGCTGTCAAGTTTAAGATCAAGGAGCCTGCAAATTCAGTGCCTGGTGAGAGCCTGGTCTCTGCTTCTAAGATGGCGCCTGTTACTGTGTCCTCCAGGGGTTGAGGGTGGGAGACAGGTGTGGTGTCCTTACATGACAAAAGAGACAGAAGGGCAAAAACAGCCAAACACTGTGTGAAGCCTCTTTTAAAATGGCCTAATCCCATTGACAAGAGAGGTGCCCTCATGACCTAACTATCCCCTAAAGATCCCATTTCTTAATACTTTTGCATTACAGATTAAGTTTCAACATAAATTTTAAAGGGGACACAAACATTCAAACTGTAGCATTCCACTCCTGGGCCTCATAGTTCACATCTTTCTCATGTACAAAACATTTATTCCATCCTAGCAGGCCCCAAAGTCTTAACTCATTCCAGCATTAACTAAGTCCAAGGTCTCATCTAAATATTATCTAAATCAGATATGAATGAGACTCAAAGAATGACTCATCCTGAAGCAACTTCTCCTCCAGCTGTGATCCTGTGAGATCAAACAAGTTATGTGCTTCCAAAATACAGTGGTGGGACAGGCATTCCCATTTCAAAAAGAGGAAAGGGGTAACTGATCTCAAGTAATTCCCAAACCCAACAATAATAAATCTTGAGACTTGAGAATAATTTTATTTGACATTATGTCCTGCCATACAGACACATTGGGGCAGGGGTTGGGTCCCCAAGTCTCCAGGGGACCTAGCCCTCATGACTTTGCCCGGTGCAGCCCACATTGTAACTTTCCTGGATTGGAATCCAGTGCCAGAGACTCTCCTAGGCTTCAGCTTCAGACTCTCCCATGTTGGTAGCTCTATAGTTCTGGAGTCTTAGGGTGGTCGCTCTATGAGACATTGCCTTTGTGGCTCTATGAAACGTTGCCTTTGTGGAGGCTCTCTGCAATGGTCCTGACCCCATGGTTTCTCTGGGCAATGCCTTAGTGAGGGCACTCTGCAGGGGCTCCACCTCTGTGGCAGTCCTCTGCCTGGACCCTGAAGCTCTCCGAGGCATCCTTTGAAATCTAGATAGAGGTATCCATGCTTCCACAGCTCTTGCACAGTCATTTCATCAATGACTTCATCAGAATGTTCTTTATTGTCCATACATCTATAAGCTCAGCTTTTCTTCTGAGCCCTCAGCAGAATTGCCCTTAATGATTCCTTTAAGGCAGTCTAGGTTTTTTTCTAGCATGCACTTAAAAACTGTTCTAGCCTTTACTCCATACCCAATTTCAAAGTCACTTTCACATTTTCAGGTATTTGCTGTAGCAACACATTACTTCTTATACTAATCTCTGTCTTAATTTGTGCTACTATAACAAAATACCACAAACTGGATAATTTATAAGCAACAGAAATTTATTTCTCACAGTTCTGTATTCTGGGAATTTCACTATTAAGGTGCTAGCAGGTTCAGTGTTTAGTGAGAGCTAAGTCTTTGCTTCCAAGATGGCACCTTACTACTGTATCCTCACATGGCAGAAGGGACAGAAAAGCAAAAAGGGCCAAATGCTGGGTGAAACCTTTTATAAAGGTCTTGATTCCATTTATGAGCAAGGAACACTCATGACTTAATCACCTCCTGAAGGCCCACCTCTGAATACTATCTCCTTGGGGATTAAATTTTTTTTTTTTTTGAGTTGGAGTCTCACTCCGTCGCCCAGACTGGAGTGCAGTGGCCGCTCCCGGCCACCGCAGCCTCGACCTGCTGGGCTCTGGCGATCCTTCCGCATCAGCCTTCCAAGTAGCTGGAACTACAGGCGCACGCTACCATGCCCGGCTAATTTTTTATTTATTGTAGAGATGAGGTCTCACCAAGTTGCCCAGGCGGGTCACAAAGGGGATTAAATTTTAACATGAATGTTGGAGAAGACAAAAACATTCAAACCATAGCAGTGTTCTTGGTACTTTTGTCAAAAATTAATTGATCATAAATGCAAGGATTCATTTCTGGGCTCTTTATTCTGTTCCATTGGTGTATGTATCTGGTTTTATAGCAGTACCATGCTGTTTTGATTGCTATAGCTTTGTAGTATATTTTAAAATCAGGTAGTATGATGCCTCCAGCTTTGTTCTCTTTGCTCAAGGTTGTTTTGGCTATTGGGGTCTTTTGTGGCTCCATACAAATTTTAGGGTATTTTTTTTCCTATTTCTGTGAAAAATACCACTGGAATTTACATAGGGATTGCATTGAAACTCTGTAGCTCATTCTGGGTAGTATGGCCATTTTGACAATATGAATTATTTCAATCCACAAGCCCAGAATATATTTTCATTTATTTGTGACTTCAATTTCTTTCATTAATGTTTTATAGTTTTCAGTGTACAGGTCTTTAGCATCCTTGGTTAAATTTATTACTAAGTACTTTATTTTTTAAATAGCTACTGGAAATGGGATTGTTTTCTAGATTATTTTTGGGCAGTTTATTATTGGTGTATAGAAATGTTCCTGTTCTTCTATGTTAATGTTATATCCTGCAACTTTACTGAATTTCTTTATTAGTTCTAGCAGTTTTTATGGTGGTGTCTTTAGAGGGATATACATATGTATCTATCTATATATATATACATATGTATCTATCTATCTATCTATATATATACATACATACATACATACATATTCTATTAACAGGGACAATTTAATTTCATCCTTTCTAATTTGGACACTTTTAATTTCTTTCTCTTGCCTAACTTTTCTGGCTAGAACTTCCAGTTCTATGTTGAATAGAAGTGGTAAGAATGAGCACCTTGTCTTGTTCCTGATCTTAGAGGAAAAGCTTGCAACTTGGCACCATTGAGTATGACATTACCTGTGGCTATGGACTTAACTGTGTTGAGGTACATTCCTTCTATACTGAATTTGTTGAGAGATTTTTTTTCATGAAATGATGCTGAATTTTGTCAAATGCTTTTTCTGTGTCTACTGTGAGGATCATATGGATTCTGTTCTTTATTCTGTTAATGTGTTGTGTAGCATTTATAGATTTGTGAATGTTGAACTATCGTTGTATCCCTAGGATAAATCCCCTTTGATCATGGTAAACAATCATTTTAATGTGCCGAATTCCTTTATTAGTTCTAACAGTTTTTACAGTGGAGTTTATGGCTTATTTGTTGAGAAGTTTGCATCTATGGACTGTAATTTTATTTACTTGTAGTGTCTTTGTCTGAGTTTTGTATTAGGGTGATGATGCCCTCAAAAAACAAGTTTAAAAGTATTCTCCCTTCTTCAAGTTTTCAATGTTTTTATGTTTGATGGCATTCACCAGAAACTCCGTCAAGTCTTGGACTTTCTTCATTGGAATACTTTTTATTACCGATTCAACTCCTTACTCATTATTGATCTGTTCAGATTTTCTATTTCTTTGTGATTCAGTCTTGGTAGGCTATATGTGCCTAAGAATTTATCCAATTTGTTATCCACTTTTAGGTTATCCAATTTGTTGACACTTAATTATTCATAGTAGTCGCTTATGATTCTCTTTATTTCTGTGTTATCAGTTGTAATGTTTCTTCTTTCCTATTTGATTTTATTTGAATCGTCTCTGCTTTTCTTAGCCTAGCTAACAGTTTGTCAATTTTATTTATTTATTTCAAAAAACCACCTCTTAGTTTTGTTGATCTTTTCTGCTGTTTTCTAGTTTATTTTATTTATTTTTGCTCTGGTCTTTATTATTTCCTTTTTTCTTCTAACTTTCAGATAAGTTTGTTTTTTTAGTTCCTTGAGGTACAATGTTAGATTTTTTATTTGAGATCTTCCTTTTTGATGTAGGCATTTGTTGTAAGCTTCCCTCTTGGAAGTGTATGTCATAAGTTTTAGAATGTTGTGTTTTCATTGCCCTTTGTCTCAACATATTTTTATATTTCCCTTTTGATTTCTTTATTGACCCATTGGTTGTTCAGGAGCATATTGTTTAATTTCCATGTATTTGTGAATTTTCCAAAATTTCTCCTGTTTGTGATGTCTAGCTTCATACCATTGTTGTTGGAAAAGATACTTGATATGATTTCAATCTTCTTTAAATCTTTGAGACTCATTTTATGACCTAACATGATCTATCCTGGAAAATGTTCAATGTGTGTATGAGAAGAATATACATTCTGCTGCTGTTGGATGGAATATTCTGTATGTCTGTCAGGCACATTTGCTCTAAATTGTCATTTAAGGCCAGACATAGTGGCTCATTCCTGTAATCTCAGCTTGAGACCAGCCTGGGCGACATAGTGAGACCCTGTTCTCTATTATAAAAATTTTTAAAGTTTTTTCTAAAATCAGGGTTTCACTTTGTCACCCAGGCTGGAGTGCAGTGGCATGATAATAGCTCACTGCAGCCCCAACCCCCTGGGCTCAGGTAGTCCTTCCCTACCCCAGCCTTCCAAGTATCTGGGACTATAGGCCATAATACCTGGGTAATTTTTTCATTTTTTTGTAGATAAAAGGTCACATTATATTGCCTAGGCTGGTCTAAAACTCCTGGACTCAAGTGATCCTTCTGCCTTGGCCTCTAAAAGTGCTGGTATTACAGGCGTGAGCCACCATGCCCACATAAAAAAAATTTTTTTTTTGAGTTGAAGTCTCAATCTGTCACCCAGGCTGGAGTGCAGTGGTACGCTCCCAGCCACCACAGCCTCAGCCTGCTGGGTTCAGATGATCCTTCCGTCTCAGCCTTCCAAGTAGCTGGAACTACAGACACATGCCACCATGCCTGGTTAAATTCTTTTATTTATTGTAGAGATGAGGTCTCACCAAGTTGCCCAGGCTGGTCTCAAACCTGTTGACTCAGGCAATCCTCTCACCTCAGCCTCCCAAAGTGCTGGGATTATAGGCATGAGCCACCGTGCCCAGCCAAAAAAAAATTTTAAGAGTAATTTGGCTGGGCACGGTGGCTCAAGCCTGTAATCCTAACACTTTGGGAGCCCAAGGCAAGAGGATTGACTGAGCCCAGGGGTTCAAGACCAGCCTGGGCAGCTTGGTGAAACCTTGTCTCTACAATAAAAAATTTTTAAAAAATTAGCCAGGCATGGTAGCACACACCTGTGGTTCTGGCAACTCGGAAAACTAAGGCAGAAGGATTGCCTGAGCCCAGCAGGTTGAGGCTGTGGTGGCCGTGAGCATGCCACTGCACTGAAAGTGGGATGTTGAAGTCCCCTGCCAGTATTTTATTACAGTCTATCTTTCCCTTGAGATCTGTCAATATTTGATTATATATTTTGATGTTCTGATGTTAGGTGCATATATGATTACAATTATATTGTGGCAGAGAGGGGCTGATAACAGTTCAAAGTATTCCTTTTGGAGATCAATTGGCAAGCTCCGAAAACCTGCTAGACAGGTTTTGCTTGAGAAAACCAAATAGCCAAGGACAGTTTTCCTGGCAATGCAAGATAGTGACCAATTTACAACCTTAATACAAATCCTCTCTTTGTGAAGTCATCAGTTTACAACTCCTGCTTGTTATGCATATCCTGGAGATTATTTGTTCTTTGAAAATCTGATTTTGCTGAGTACAACCTTGTGAATTCCAAAATTTTATAATCACTCAACCCAACCCCCACCCTCACCTAAACTAAGGTATAAGACCCCTCTCCTCCCTCCCCGGGGTGCTCAGCCTGGGAGCGTTAGCCTGCTGAGTTGTGCTGGTGCTAATAAAACTGTTACTTCCTAAAATAGCCTCGGTGTCATGGCCTCTCTGTCTTCCCACTACATTCTTGGTGCACGGGCTGGGAAATTCGGAGAGTTCGTAGACAGTGTGTTCCACCTCCTTTGTCATCGGGGTACGATCCCCAGGGCGATGGGAGAGGCAATCTCACCTGGTGCGCAATGGACCTCTTGATCCATAGGAGGGAGGCCCCTCCTGGTGCACTGAGGCTTGGACCATGACAGTGCAACAGGGACCCAAGAGGTGAGGAACTGTCATAAGGAGCATCACCTGATGGAAAGGGTAGGAACAAGAGCCATTGCATAGACCTGCCAGTAGGTGACAGAAGGGGACTTTGATTACCTCCCGGAGTCTGTGAGTAGTCTCCAGCCTGAAGGAAAGGACTGAAAGGCAATGAAACAAACACTGCTTCGAGACTAAACCATTGACTCCTAGGAATTGGGTGGAGGGTTGGAGAATGTGTTGTGTGATTGCGTGTGAATGAGACAGACAGCAGAAGGGTTCTGACCTGACCAAAGGACTGAAGTGAGTGTTGAGTCCCAATCTAAGCCGGTGGCGACCTCATACAGATGAAGGCAGCCCCAACCCTGTCATAGGGTTGGACCAGGTTGGGGGTTTATACTAACCTTCCAATTGCTAAGAGGTGTCTGAAATATCTCTGTGAGGAGTACAGCTGGAGGAGGATGAAGCGGCTATTTATCCCATATTCCCCCATTCTCTCATTTGTGTGTTCTTGCCGTCTGTTAGGGGGAGGAAATGGGTGGAAACCAAAGTGAGAATACCCCCCTTGATGGTGTGCTTAAGAACTTTGACTAATGTTTCTGTGAAGATTGTTATGATGTCAAACGGTCTCATAGGAAGCTCCATACGTTCTGTGAAATAGAGTGGCCCTCTTTCGGGGTTGGGTGGCTGCCAGAGGGATCCTTAGATAGAAAAACCATTAGGAGAGTATATAGAATTATAGCAGGAGAGCCAGGTCACTCAGACCAATTCCCTTACATCGACTGTTGGCAGGATGTGGTCCTTGTACAGCCCTCTTGGCTAAAAGCTTGCTGGGAAAACAATTATAAAATTATGGTAGCCCTCAAAACAGCTAAGTCCAAATGCCCATTAGAGTCTGATGAATTGGCTGACAAGCCAGTGTTGGCTGGTGAACCAGAAATCCCACCACCTTATTCTCCAGTCTACCCACCATTGCCACCTGCTCCCACGGCACCAGCCACTGATAGAGGTTCACAATTGGAATGCACCCCTAAGCCTAGTATGCCTCTCAAGCCACACCTGAACCACCAGTTCTGACTCCCCACACCCTACCCAGAAAGCAGCTGCCAGAATGTATGTCTGACTTCACCTCAGGGGAATGCCATGGTGCTTTCCAGATGCCACTGAGGGAGATTAGGGGACCTATTTATTATGATCAAGAAGGCCAGATCCAAGGTGGGCAACGCGTATTTGTGTACCAGCCTTTCACCACCATAGACCTCCCAAACTGGAGGAATCATACACTGTCCTTCACGGAAAAACCTCAGACCATGATTAACTTAATGCAGTTCATTATCCAGACCCAGAGGCCAACCTGGGTGGACTGCCACCAACTCCTCCTGACACTACACAATACTGAGGAGTATCAGAGGATTACACAGGAGGCTGTGAAATGGCTAGAGGAACATGCCCTTGCTGGAGCACTCAACGCCCAGGCATAAGCCCAAAATCAGTTCCCAGAGGAGGACCCCCAATGGGACCCCAACAGTACCCAGGGGCTGCAAATGCTTGAACGGTATCAGGAGGCCCTCCGAAGGGGGTATGAGAGGAGGAAAAAAGGCCATGAACATGAGCAAGGTCTCTGAGGTGTTCCAGGGAGCTGATGAGAGTCCAAACCAATTCTATGAGAGAGGCTTCTCTGTGAAGCCTTTCAACTATACATCCCCTTTGATCCAGAGGCAGCAGAAAATCAGTGTATGGTAAATGCAACTTTTGTTGGACAATCCCAGGGGGATATTCTGTATAAGCTACAGAAGCTAGAGGGCTTTGCGGGAATGAATGTCAGGCAGCTGCTAAAAGTTGCCCCTAAAGTGTTCATTCACTGAGATAAAGAGGCCCAATAAGAGGCAGATTGAAGGCAGAAAAAGAAAATGGCCATGCTTGCTGCTGCCATCACGGGGTACCAGATATCAGGCCCACAGGGAGGAAGCAGAGGCAGAGGTCGGGGAAGAAGACAGCCAGGCCAGCAGTTTTCCAGAGCGAGGCCTGGAACACCTCAGCCTGCCCAGGGACCTCTGAACTCCATCTATCAGTCTACACAAGGGACATCACAACCCCCTATAAAGTTAGGGAGGAACCAGTGTGCCTATTGTTACCAAGAAGGTCGCTGGAAAGGTGAATGCCCCCAATGAATAGTTGATGAGAAACCCAACAGGAAAGTAGCTCACAAGGCTCCACTTATCAACAGGACCCACCAGCTCCTAACGGCTTTATGGGCCTGACCTCGATGGAAGGACTGCAACAAGAATAGGCCAGACCAGGCTCCCTACTATCTTTAGGTCCCCAGGAGCCTATGGTCAGCATGACAGTCGGGGACCAGCGTATGAACTTCATGGTCGACGCAGGAGCTGAGCATTCCGTGATCACCCAGGCTGTAGGGCCCTTCTCTCATAAACAGGTTAATGTTACGGGAGTCACTGGGCGTCAAGCCAGACATCACTTTACAATGCCAGGACGCTGCACAGACAGCAGCGATGAGGTCATACAAGAGTTTCTGTATCTCCCAGATTGCCCCATAGCCTTAATGGGATGAGGCCTCCAGGGGAAGCTTCAAGCTCAGATAACCTTTGACTCTCCTACTCATGTAACTCTGAGATTAAGAGGCCCAGAGGCTAAAATCATGACCCTCACTATCCCCCAGGAAGGGGAATGGCGGCTCTACAGCTTAACAGAAGCCTTACAAAAATCTCCAGAGCTGCCATCTCGAGTAAACAATCCTCCAGGACTGGCAAGAAATATACCCTCTGTGGTTGTAGAATTAAAGCCAGGGGGCGAGCCGGTCCATCAGAGGCAGTACTTCATCCCACACAAAGCACAAATAGAAATCCATAAGCACCTGGAAACCCTCTTGCATTATGGAATCCTCTGCGTTTGTCAGTCTGCTTGGAATACGCCTCTGTTGCCAGTGCAGAAGCCAAGCACAGATGACTACTGCCCGGTTCAAGACTTGCGAGCCGTAAACCAGGTCGCAGTCACGTTACACCCCGTCATCCCAAACGCGTTTATGCTGCTGGGTCTCATCCCTGCTGAGGCTGCTTTCTTCACATGCTTAGACCTTAAGGATGCTTTCTTCTGCATCCACCCAGCCCCAAAAAGCCAGTTGATCTTCGCTTTCCAATGGGAGGACCCAACAAATGGCACCAAGGGACAGTTAACTTGGACCTGGCTGCCCCAAGGATTCAAGAATTCTCCAACCATCTTCGGTAGGGCACTAGCCTCAGATTTAAAAGCCTTTCCAGCACACCAGTGTGGCTGTACCTTGCTTCAGTATGTAGATGATTTACTGTTGGCAACACCAACCCGAGAAAACTGTACACAAGGGACACAACAACTGCTCACCCTCCTGTGGAAGGCAGGTTACAAGGTCTCAAAGAAAAAAAGCCCAAAAGGTTAGGTATCTAGGTTTTCGTTTGTCCCAAGGCCAGTGCCAACTTGGCCCTGAAAGGAAACAGGCAGTATGCTCAAGACCAGTCCCCACCACCTGGCGCCAAATTGGGGAGTTTTGGGAGGGCTGCAGGGTTCTGTAGAATTTGGATACCTAACTTTTCCATTATGGCAAAACCCCTCTATGAAGTCACAAAGGGGGGTGAATGGGAGCCCCTGCTATGAGAAAAGGCCCAGCAACAAGCCTTTGAACAGATCAAACAGACCCTCACCAATGCACCCAGTCTGGGACTCCCAGATGTGGCTAAGCCTTTCTTTTTATACATGCACAGCAGTAGGGGTCTTAACTCAAATGCTAGGGTCATGGCATAGACCTGTGGCATATTTGTCTAAACAGCTAGATTCTGTGGCCCAGGGCTGGCTGCCTTGTTTACGAGCCCTGGCAGGCACAGCACTCCTGATAACAGAAGTTGACAAACTAACTATGGGACAACACCTAACAGTCAGGGTGCCTCATGCGGTGATAAATTTAATGGAATACAAGGGGCAATACTGGCTAACTAACACTCGAATGGTCAGATATCAAGGAATGCTCTGTGAAAACCCACGCATTCGCCTAGAGGTGGTAAAGACCCTCAATCTGGCCACCTTACTACCCATAGAGCCAGGACAGCCAGACCATAATTGCATTGAAATCATAAATGAAGTGTTCTCTAGCTGTCCAGATTTAACAGACCAGCCTCTCAGGGACCCTGAAGTCGAATACTTCATGGATGGAAGCGGTTTCATACAGGACAGGGAGCACTTTGCTGGCTATTCGGTGGTAACTTTAAACTCAACAGTCGAGGCAAAATCCCTGCCGATAGGAACTTCAGTTCAGAAAGCAGAACTCATCGTGCTCGCTAGAGCACTCCAGCTAGCTGCAGGGCTACGTGCTAATATCTATACAAACTTCAAGTATGCTTTTACTACCTTGCATGTGCATGGGGCCTTAAACAAGGAGAGAGGTTTAATCAACTCAGGGGGTGAGGGCATAAAATATGGCAATGAGATTCTAGAGCTACTAGACACTGTGTGGGCACCAAAGGAGATGACAGTCATACATTGCAGAGGGCATCAAAAAGGAAATACTATAACTGCCAAAGGGAATCTCAGAGCAGATCAAGAAGCAAAACTTGTAGCAACGAGAGAAACTGTCAAAATAACTTCAATAACTGCAGCACTGCTCCCTAGCCTGCTGACAAGCTGGAGTCCCTGCTACATGGCAGATGAGAAAACATGGTTTGGAACCGAAACGGGACACTACCTGCAAGCTGGATGGTGGAAATTCCAAGATGGCCAAATAGTGATTCCAGAATCATTGGCTCCAGCATTTGTCAGGCAATTTCACCAAGGGACACACAGTGGATGGACTGCTCCTGAAAATTCTCTCAGCAAGTACTTCTAGGTCCCCTGACTCTCCAGTATAGCATGGGTGGTCTGTGAACAATGTGTAACTGGTGCTCAAAATAACCCATGACAGGGACCCAAAGTCTCCCCCGGAGTTCAGCATTTGGTGGGGGGTCACCATTTGAGGATCTAATCATGGATTTACAGAACTCCCATGCTGCCAAAGCTACAAATATCTTCTTGTTTTTGTGTGTACTTTCTCAGGATGGGTTGAGGCCTTCTGGGTTCTGTCCATAAGGACAGAAAAAGTCACTGAGGTGGCCCGACTCCTGTTAAAGGAAATCATTCCCCGGTTTGGACTCCTGATCACTATCGGATCGGACAATGGACTGGCATTTGTAGCCGAGGTAGTACAGTTAATGACTAAAGGGCTGCAAATCAAATGGAAGCTCCATATAGCCTATAGGCCACAAAGTTCAGGGAAGGTGGAGTGAATGAACCGGACCTTAAAGTCACAACTAAGTAAGTTATGCCAAGAAACTCATTTAGGCTGGGTCCAGCTTCTGCCAATAGTCCTAAGGGTAAGGTCTAGCCCCACCAAACAAACAAATTTCTTGCCTTTTGAAATTCTTTATGGGCGGCCACCCCCTCTTGTTAGGGGCATACAGGGAGACTTAAAGGAGTTAGAAAATCTTACTCTAAAACAACAAATGCAAGCCTTAGGTTCAGTCCTAAGTGTCATCCATTGTCAAATCAGAGAATGATTGCCAGTTAGTTTAACTACCCACGCTCATTCTTTTAAGCCAGGTGATATGGTATGGGTAAAAGAATGGAGTGTACAGCCTCTAAAGTCCCTCTGGTGGGGCCCATTTACTGTTTTTTTAATCTACCCCAACTGCAGTCAAAGTAGCCCAAATAGTTCCCTGGATCCATGACAGCAGAATTAAGATGGCCTTCCGGGACTGAAAGTACGCTGCAGATTCTGCAGCTCCCCTTAAGCTGACCCTCCAGAAAGTCACCGAGGCCGACACGACAGAAAACCTGGAATGGATTCCTCAATCTCTGTTCTAGCCACTCCGGGGCTGGCTAGTCTACACGCAGCTGAAGACTGAGGATACCTCAGCCTTGCTTCAGTCATACACCGGAGGATGTGGCTGATCTATGCAGGGCAGAAAGCTTAAGGGACTTAAGGACTCAGTGGACCCTGCTGATAAGCCATTGTTTTGCTTTATCAGCCTTTATATTTATTTGCCAAACTGTTTATCATTTTATTCGCTGTAGGACTGACTTTATTTGCCATAGGATTGACAGAGTTGTCCCCATTGAACATGTTAGGAAAGAGTCTCACTAGCATTTTCATTCTTTTCTATGATGGGAAGTTTTTTTGTGCTTTTACAAACTTCTGCCTAACTTGGGTGTCTATCACTTCCTCCACACACCCAGCATGTAAATGTATGGAAACTATCTGGCCAGACATAAAAGTTTTCCATCGTTATTCACCCCAGCCAGAAGTTTGTTATATTGACAAACATATCTGTACCCATAATGGCCAGCTATACTTTACTGGATTATCAAAACAGAGCTACCAGTACACTAAAGCTGGTGTCATAGCCTGTAGCACCCCCAGAAACACAAATTGGGTTTGTTGGGATCTTGTCCTTGCACCCAAAGCCAAGAAACTGATGAAAGAAATTGTACAATTTGTAGCTCCTCCAGGAGCCCAACAGCCAAAGTTAACCCCCTTCCCTCAACCATGGGAAGTAGGCCAAAACCTGTTTATAAATTTGACTGAAAACATAGCCCGGACACTCGGTGTCACCAATTGTTGGGTATGCAGAGGAGCTCTAATGACTGAAGAGTGGCCTTGGAAGGGAACTAGTCTGGATGCATACCAGCTCCTTCAATGGAACCATTCTGTAACTGTTAGAACAAATAACCTACCCCAAAAGTGGATCTTCTCCTCAAAAGTAATTGGAGAAGACTGCTTAAGCAGAGCAGGCTCTGCTTATACTCAATGGGTAGGAGAAACTTCTTGCAAAAGAATATTTTACTGGAATTCAACCCAGCAGACCTGGTGGTCAACAAGGCCTGTTTGGTATTGGGCACCTGCTTATGCAACTAAATCTACTCAATGTACTATTGTCACCCAAACTATAAGTAACTGTACAGTACTATCCTCTGAACAAGCTAACCCGTTTCTAGGTATCACCATTATAAGTCAAAACTAGAAAGATCTGTCCTTTGTAAATCCAGACCTCTGGAAAGGCCCTAAAGGGCTATTTTGGATATGTGGAAATGTTGCATATGCCCAGCTCCCAGCATTATGGAAAGGCACATGTACCACAGGAATAATCCAGCCAGGATTTTTCCTTCTGCCTAACCCAAGGGGGGATGAACTAGGCGTTCCCCTTTATGAAAGCCTCAAAACATGAGATGCTCGATCCCTTGACCAAGTTCCTAATATAGGAGGGACCCAGGTTTGGAAAGATGATGAATGGCCACCCCAGAGAATTATAAATACTTATGGCTCAGACACATGGGCACAAGATGGAAGTTGGGGATACTGCATGCCTTCATATATGCTAAATCGCATTATAGGGTTACAAGCTGTCTTAGAAGTTATGACTAATCAAACAGCCACGGCTTTTGAGCTTGCTGCTCACAACAAGCCCAAATGCACGCAGCCATTTATCAAAACTGCTTAGCTTTGGACTACCTGCTAGCAGAAGAAGGAGGAGTGTGTGGTAAATTTAATAGCTCTGACTGTTGTTTGCAAATAGTTGATAAGAGTAAAGCTATAACTGATATAGCCACCAATACTAGAAAGCTTGCACCCATGTCCCGGTGCAAAAATGGCAAGGCATAAAAATCAGCAATTGGTTTGGAAACATGTTTTTGGGTTTGGGAGGATTTAAGTACATTATTGGATCTATAATCCTATTGGTGGGATCCTGTCTTATCCTCCCTTGCATAGCCCCAATAATTATGAACGCCATTTCTAAGGTTGTGGAAATTGTTGTTGAACGAAAAACTGTGACCCACGTAATGTTAATGCACCAAATTAAAGATGATGCTCTTAACCCATGAAGGCTCGAGCATTAAAGAGGGGAATGTGGCAGAGAGGGGCTGATAACAGTTAAAAGTATTCCTTTTTGAGATCAATTGGCAAGCTCCGAAAACCTGCTAGACAGGTTTTGCTTGAGAAAACAGAATAGCCAAGGACGGTTATCCTGGACATGCAAGATAGTGACCAATTCACAGCCTTAACTCAAATTCTCTCTTTGTGAAGTCATTGGTTTACAACCCCTGCTTGTTATGCATATCCTGGAGACCATTTGTTTTTTGAAAATCTGATTTTGCTGAGTACAACCTTGTGAATTCCAAAGAAAATGTATAATCACTCAGCCCAACCCCCTCCCTTACCTAAACTAAGGTATAAGACCCCTCTCCTCCCTCCCTGGGATGCTCAGCCTGGGAGCGTTAGCCCACTGAGTCACACCGGTGCTAATAAAACTGCTATTTCCTAAAATAGTCTCAGTGTCACAGCCTCTCTGTCTTCCCACTACAATATCCTCTCAAGTAGCTGACTCCTTCATCATTATATATGATATACTTTGTCTCACTTTACAGGTTAATATCTATTTTGTCTACTATAAGTATAGCTATCTCTGCTGTCTTGTAATTTTCATTTGCACAGAATATTTTTCCATCTCCTTACTTTCAATCTATGTGTATTCTTACAAGTGAACTGAGTCTCTTTTAGGCAGCATATAGCTGATTTTTTTTTTTTAAGTTGGAGTCTCACTCTGTTGCCCAGGTTGGAGTGCAGTGGCATGATCACAGCCACCCGAGCTTTGACCTGCTGGGCTCCAGTGAGCCTTCCAACTCAGTTTTCCAAGTAGTGAGAAGTACAGACATGCACTACCACACCTAGCTAATTTTTGATTTATTGTAGAAGATATGAGGTCTCACCAAGTTGCCCGGGCTGGTCTTGAACCCATGGGCTCAGGCAATCCACTAGCCTCAGCCTCCCAAAGTGCTGGGATTACAGGCTGAGCCACCAAGCCCAGCTATATAGCTGATTTTTTTTAAAATCCAGTCACTCCCAGGAGGCAGTGAGCTGGCCTATACCCTCACGACATTGCTACTACTACAACTAGTACTAAGGAAAGTCAACATATATGGTTTATTTATATCCAGAGAACTTGTATTGCCAAGTTACTGTAGCAGGAAAAATAGAGAGATCATGACACCGAGACTATTATAGGAAGTGGCACTTTATTACGCTGGCCATTACAGCAAGCCCGAGGGTCTAATGCGTCCAAATCGAGCACCCTAGAACTGGAAAAGTGGGGTCTTATACCCTTGTTTAGGTAAAGGAGGGGTTCGTGTTGAGTGATTACATATTTCCTTTGGAATCTTACAAGGTTGTATTCAGCAAAATCAGATTTTTCAAAGAACAAATGGTTTCTCGGGAACTGCCAGGTTGTAAACCATCAAATTCAGAAGAGGGGTTTGGATAAGTCTGTGAATTAGTTACTCTTTTTGCATTTCCATTGAATGGCCAGTCTTTGGGCCATTTGGCCTTCTAAAACAAAACCTGCCTGGTGCCAACCGGGCGGGTCTTTAAAGTTGCAACTTGCCTTTCAAAAGGAAATACCTCTGCTATCAACCCCCTTCCTGCCACTGGGCTAGTGAGAGATATTCAGTCAGCCCAGGTGAGGCCAACTGCTGATCCTGTATCAGCTACATGTGTC
>CAUYQG010007206.1:0-25170 GCA_963574415.1 Tarsius wallacei
CCACCACTGTCAGTCATTTTCTTGTGGTAATACATTGGATGATCAAGGTCTATTATATGAGTGAGAACATGTGGTACTCAGTTTTTTGTTTCTGTGAGAGGTCACTCAGTATTATAGACTCTAGTTCCATCCAGGTTGCTGTGAAATTCATGATTTCGTTCTTTTTTATGGCTGCGTAGTATTCCATTGTGTATATGTTTGGTCAACTTTTATAAATATTTCATGTGTGACTGAAAATTTGATAAAACCTATAAGTGTCGAGTATGGCATTGTAAATATGTTCATTTATATCAGAATTTTAAACTGTTACTTGTTGGTTTGCTTAATCTATGAATTACTGAGAATGTTGGGTTAAATCTTCCACTCTGACAGTGAAGGTATCAGTTTATCTTTACAGAAATGTGAATTTTTCTTTAATAGTTTTTGAAGTGTAATTTCCATACAATATTAGTTTAGAATTATTTAATTATCCTGGTGATTTGAAGCTATCATTAATACTTAGTTACCTTTTTTATTCCTAAAATTTTTCCTTATCTCCCCAAATTTAAGAATTTTAAAATGATTTAGCTTTAGTCATTCTTCTTCCAAATAATATGCTATGGTTATCCAATGTTTTATTTCTAGGTTGCTTTTTTTAATCCCACAAATCAGACATTATTATTATTGTTTTATCCAGTCAATGTTTATTTAGATTTACCCAAGACTTTTGTATATTCTTTTACCCAAGTCTTTATATTCTTAGCTCTTTAGTCTTTCTTCCATTGCAATCCTATTTCTAGAACCTTTTTACTTTTTCCTAAAGTATTTCCTTTAGAAGTTCATTGCTCATAGCAATGTTAGGTCAGCATCCACTGAGCAAACATTGGGTCAGCATCCACTGAAATTGATGTCAAAGTCCCACTTGCCACAGCATTCACCATCTCCTTTAGAGGTTCTTTGCTCATAGCAATGTTGGGTCAGCATCTACTGTGATTGATGTCAAAGTCCCACTTGCTATAGCATTCACTGTGATTGATGTCAAAGTCCCATTGTGTTGGGTCAGCATCCACTGTGATTGATGTCAAAGTCCTATTTGCCAGACTCTTGACACTGGTTTCCACTGAAGACATAAGAAGATGATGTGTGTGTCGCCTGAGCAATACTTGCTGGCTCTGTTCATTACTCTCAGGTGTTCCCCACACCATAGTTAGCTTGATTCTTGTTAGGCAATGGCATCCCTAATGGTAGTTCTAGCCTTCCAGAAGATGTCTGGTACTATTTGGATGCCAAGCCTGTGGCTACCTACTGACAATCAGCAATAATCAGTGTTGCTGTCATGTAGCAACATGCTGAAACCATGACCACCTTGAGACTATTGCTACACAAGCTCTAGGAAGAGTGTAGAGAGGATGGAGAATAGCAAGGCTGAGACAGGCATGGGGGTTGGGGTGCTCTGAGCTCTGCTGCTGGGATGTGCACTCTGCAACAGGAGAAAGGCAACAGGGAATAATTGGAAACTGGGCTGGTTTCCAGTTTATCTTCTATGTTTCATTTCATCTCTTTTTAGTGAAAGGAGTAAACTCAGCAGCATTAGTTTTATTAATAAAATAAATGAGAGATGCACATAGCTCTTGTTCTGTTCCAGGTACTGTTTGAAATGAATATTAACTTATATACATTCTGTAATTATAATAGATGAGATAAATGAGACACAGAGCAGTATTTTAACACCTAAATGACAAAAGTTGGGATTTGAAACAGACATCATGTTAACAGAACTCATCCTTTTAAATGCCATGATGTATCATCCCTTTTATGGCTTGAAGGATTGGATGCCATCTAATTAAATGTGCTCCAATAAATAATTTTCACGACTTAATTAAATATAAGTACTATAACTATGAAACATTTATATTATTTGTTATTATAAACAATATTAATTATACTAAGAGGATTGTCTACATTCTATCAATTCAATGGGAGAATTCATTAAAAGAGTGTGTTATGGTTTCCTATGTCGTCATGTTTCAAATAGCGCCCTCATTTAAGTAGTGGAGGTCAATCAAACAAACAAAAAAAGGTTACTATCTGTCCAGATTTTATTAAAAATATAGATTAGAAATATTAAGACTGGTCTGCTTATGGTACCTTGTTTTGCTTAAAGATTTTTATTTGAACATTTAACATTTTCCTTTATTCTCAACCAGAGTCCTGAAGGGAATTCTGATGATTTTTTTTCAATCATGGAAACCTAGGATACAATGTACTTCCAAAAATAATGACAAAATATGCTATGTAATCTTACACATGGCTTTTTATTTTTCCGCTCTTCAATTTGTGCAAACTATGACGCTGTTCTGAGTCTCAATTTCTTTATCTTTAAGACAGTGTGGGGAAGAAAAAATGTCGAGAGAAATGCAAATCATTTGGTATATGACAAATTTCTCACTATTATAATTAAGAACTGGTAATAGTAATATTATAATCTCTAATTGAGAAGATAATAAATCTTATTTAATGAAAAATAAGAGCTATGCTATAATCTGTAAGTATATTTAATTACTGGATGCAAAGACATTTGAGAAAGTGTTCTAGATAAATGCATTATAATTTTCAAAAAACTATGTAATAATTTTAAAGGTTTTTAAAGAGAAAATACAAATGTTAATAAATTTTATTAGATTTCCATATTCTAGAGATGCATAATTATTAAGCATTTTATCACCCTCAATTTGCATAAAAATACCACAATTTCAGGGACCTCTGTATACCATAAATTTAGAGATTCATTAAGGGCTTACTTAGTAAATGAAGTAATTATGGGATAGAGTGTTGAAAAATATTCAGGAAGACAAAATAAAGGAAAGAAGATTAAAAAATTAGTTATGATTTGAAGAATTTGCCTCATTATACTGAGTGATCTTTCACAGAAACAAAGAACTGAGTATCCCATGTTCTCACTCATAAGTGGACCTTGAACAACTATTGTAATACTATAAGAAAAGGATTGACAGTAGTAAGAAACTGTGAGGGTTGGGGGGTAGGGAAGTGGGATTGGCAGTAGTGGAAATCTGCCTGGGGGGGCACACCTATCAGCAAGGGTACCTACATAATGAATATTTGTATACCTAACCCTGAATTGTACCCCACAATTTTAAAATAAAAAATTTAAAAATTAAAAAAAGAAGTTCAAATATCAAAAGGACAAAGATATCTGTATGTATGAAATATAAATTTTAATTCTTGCATTTTTAAACTGAAGATAAGTTGTCAAATTGATGAATTAGTGTAAAATATTTTAATTATCATAGAATGACAAAATGTTAGAAAGGAAGAAACAGATATATAAGAACAATTATTTTCGAAAACATTGATTTAAATTTTTGTCAGTATGAAATGTGTTTTTCTCGTTGAAAAATGAGATTTTTAAAAAGAATACATAAGAAAGAAAATAATCACTCATCAACCATCAAATCTGACATAGGCAATATTTGCATTGTGATACTCATTTTTTCAAAGTACTCTTATTTTATATCTGTACTCAGAAACACATAATATTTTTAAAAAGAAAATTGAAATGATACAATTTACATACACTGTTTGGAATTTTAAAAATATAATCATATAATATAGATGCACAAGAGAACGAAAATCACATCAACATTTTTAATAGTTTCATTACTGCTCCACATAAGTATAAATGTGCAATGTTTACTTAAATTATCCTCTTTTGTTGGATATTTAGATAAATTTAATTTTTCTTGATACAATTTCTTTTTCCACGGGCATATTTTTATATTTTGTAGTTTTATTAGATTCTTAAGACAAATTTCCAGAAGTGGAATTTCTGAGGCAGAGGGTAAATATACATTTAGGTCTGTGCTATCACCATCAATATCTATCTTCAAATCAACAGCTATATATAAACAAAAAGTACTCCAGAAAAATTATAACAATTTATATAGTCATCAATATTATATGACTGAACAGTAGATAGTTCTCTGTTGACCTAATGAATGAATTATTTTTTTCTGCTCTGAAATTTTAAATGTCTTTGAAATCTCATCTATCATTGTTTACCTTTATGGTTTCTGTCTTGGTATCATGCCCAGGAAAACCTCCTTCTGTTTAGCTGAACTTTAATTCTTCTATTTTCTTTGCATGAAGAAAAATATTTTACATTTTTTCTCTAACTTCTTAACAATTCAGTAAATGTTACAGAAACAATTATGCGTAAGTGGAGACTATTCTCTCTCTCTCACCTCTCTCTCTCTTTGAACTAGCTGGGGGAACTCCATTTATAAAATTTTAATTAGTTTGTCTTTATGTTTAGAGCACATTAGGCTGACAAGGATATTTTAAGTGAATGAGATATTTAAGAAGGAGTAAATTATCTGAAACATTTTCCTTTAACATAGTCTATATCCTTAATTGCCATTTGGAGTTTTTGGTGGCATGGAGAACAGAAGTCAATGTTAGTGAGGAACAAAGAGTGAAGAGGCTAGAAGAGTAGAGTTCAATACTATGAATAAAACGTAGAGAGAAGAAAGAAAATGTCCAAGGAAAAAATTGATTTTATTAAGAAGATATCACATCTTATATTATTATTTCAGTCATTGAATTTTACCAGTGAATTTTTTATACTCCATCGTTGTTCAGATAACTTATAATCCTTCTGTACCTTGACATTTTTTCTCTCTCTCTTCTTTAATGCTGAAATGTAAATTTTTAAGCATTGTGACTAAATACTTTTTTTCCCTAGTGATTTGGAAAATTAGCAATGGGTTTAGGCTTTAAAGTCCTCTTTTTGCAGAACAGTAAATTAAATAATTAAATAAAAATATTAATGTTCATGTTTATTATCCTTGCCAAAGGAATAAAAAAATCATAAGAAGCATAGCCCATTCTAGCAAGAATAAAACTGAAGTACAAAAGTATTAAAAATGTCTTATTTACACAGTCCCAAGTTGTAAGGTTAGTATTAGGTACAATTAATGACACTTCTTCAGAACAGTATACTGTTGACATTGTAAGTCCTTAAGCAAAATTTAGATCCCAGCAATATTAAACAAAAATAATTTTATGGCTAGACCTGGTTCTAAGAGATTATTTTTGCAGTGGTGTTTAGAAATAGTGATAAACAGGCTCCTCAGAAGAGGGAAGTCAAGCTCAAATTGCCCAAACAAAACTTGAATTAGTGGATGATTAACAAGTAAATGTAGTGTTTTAATGATTCATTTGTTCATGCATCAAATATTTACTGTGTATATATATCCAATGCCAAGTCCCATTATAGGGAATTTGCCTATATCAGAGAAAAGTGCACAGCACATAAAACATCATAACCTTTTCAGCATAAGTTTTCATGTTTTAAACATAAATTCTTTGCTCTTTTTCAGATATTACTCTTGATTTAACCCATGAGTTTAATACAAATACCGATATTTAGATTTATCACTTACTCCCTTTTTCCTTGTTATGTGGCCAATGTTATGTGTTCTGCAGATGAACTAAAATGCTATCTGACATTATGTTATTAGTATTATTTTAACTTTAATTTTATTTTAGAAGCAGGAGGTACATGTGAAGATTTGTTACATAAGTACATTAGGCGAGGTTTGGACTTCTGATTAATTCTCCCCCCCTTCCCGTGGTGAGCATGGTACATGATAGGTAATTTTGCATCCCTTACTCCCCCTCCCTCCCTGCCTCCCTCCCCTCTTTAACGGTGCCCAGTGTCTGTTTTTCCCATCCTTATGCCCCTGCATGCCCAGTGTTTAATACCCACTTATGAGTGAGAACATGTGGTACAAACTCTATGTCTTACAAAGGTCTAATATTCAGAATCTATAAGGAACTGAAATTGTAAAGTACTTTTTAAAATGATTTCTACCTATCTATCTTCAATAATATTTTTGCAACTATTTAAGGATGGAATTCTATATATTGATGTTATATGAACTCACAAGTGAGAAGACATTGTAATATTTTCCTGCATCATATTTAGAGCCAGTAATCAGACATAAGTTGAAAGTTAGGAGAAGATACAGGAGAGAAGCCATGCAGGCAATATATATTTTTAGGTCCAAGGTGGTGTCTAAAGTAGTACAAGAAATAAAAGGTATACTTAAAATGAGAGCTAATATTCAAGGTAAAATGGGTAGAGAGAAATGTCTCTGGAAATAAATAACAAGATTAGAGAGTTCGTAGAGACCACAGTTGAATGGTTAGAAGACAAAAGCAAGAAATTTAGTAGAAAAAAGTTAGGTAGTCCTTGCCAATTAGGCTAAAGGCAGCATTAAGAAACAAGACAGACTGGATGGACATGGTGGCTCATGCCTGTAATTTTAGCACTTTGGGAGATGGAGGCAGGAGGATCACTTAAGGCCAGTAGTTCAAGATCAACTTGGGTGACATAGCAAGTTCCCATCACTAAAAAAATAGCCAGTCATGCTGTCACATGCCTGGAGTCCCATTTACTTGGGAGGCTGAGACAGGAGAATCGCTTGAGCACAGGAGGGTGAAGCGAAGCTGTGGTGAGCCATGATTGTGCCACTGCACTCCAGCCTGGGTGACAAAACGAGACCCTGTCTCAACAAAACAAGAAACCCAGGACAAAACATAGTCCAAGATTTTCTAAGGTCAGAAAATACTCAAGCATGGAGTTTAAGTGACTGTGAATCATTTGATGAGTTATAGTGTTAATATATCAATCTTTAATAACTTTTATCTTTAGCTTCTCAGAGTAGGAATTTTAATGCATAATACCTTTAAGTGGAAGGGCCAAGTTTATCCAACCTTATGTCATTAGAGTCATGACTGATGTAAGGATGGGTTTTCCTGTTGGATTAGTGAATCAGTAGTGTGGCAGTTATCAGTATTCTCAAAATAAATGAATTAAGTCAGATGGTGATGGGGAGATTTTTCTGTGTTTAAGAGTTTTGCTTTATCTCTCCTTCCTTGTGTATTACTCTCTCCTCATCTGATATAAAGTCATAGGTACAAATAATGGAGGCTCTGATTTTATTTATTATTATTTTCTTTTATTTTAAGATTTTAAAAAAATATTTATTATAAAGATGTGGGGTACAATTAGGATTTAGGTATATAAACATTGATCATGTAGGTACCCTTGTTGATGAGGTATGCCCCTCCCTGCCCTAGCAGTTTCCCTCAACTGCCAATCCCCTCTCCCCCACCAACAGTTTTCCATTACTGCCAATCGCTTTCTTATAGCATTATAATTGTTCAAGGTCCTCTTATGAGTGAGAACATATGAAACTCTGTTCTTTGTTTCTGTGATAAATTACTGAGTATGATCGACTCCAAATCCATCCACGTTGCTGCAAAGTCCATATATTTGTCCTTCTTTATGGCTGCATGATATTCCATTGTGTATATGTACCACATTTTTTTTATCCAGTCAAGCTTTGATGGGCAACATGGTTGGTCTCATGTTTTTGCTATTGTGAATAGAGCTGCAACAAACATACCTGTGCAGGTTTTTTTTTTGTAGCATAATCTGAGTTCCTCCAGTTATATTCTCAATAGGGGAATTGCTGGGTCATATGGAAGGTCAATTTCTAGTTCTTTCAGAAATTGCCACACTGTCTTCCAAAGAGGTTGTACTAGTCTGCACTCCCACCAGCAGTGTATAAGCGGTCCTTTTTCTCCACATCCTTGCCAGCATCTGTTGTTGTTTGTTTTATTAATGATGGCCATACTTACAGGGGTTAGGTGGTATCTCAATGTGGTTTTGATTTGAATTTCTCTGATGATGAGTGAGGCTGAGTACTTTTTCATGTGTCTGTTGGCTGCCTGTATATCTTCTTTTGAGAAGCGTCTATTCATGTCTTTTGCCCACTTTTTAAAGGGGCTGTTTGCTTTTTTCCTTTTGACACATTTGAGTTCCTTGTAGATCCTAGATGTTAGGCCTTTGTCAGATATACAGCTGGCAAATGTTTTTTTCCCATTCTGTGGGTTGTCTCCCTGCTCTCTTGATGGTTTCTTTTGCTTTGCAGAAGCTCGTTAATTTGATGAGGTTCCACTTATCTATCTTATTTCTTAAGGTATTAGCCTTTAGTGTTCTGAAAAGGAATTGGTTTCCAGTTCCAATTTCCATAAGGGTGTCTCTGTGCTTTCTAAGATTCTTATAGTTTGAGGTTTTACGTTTAGGTCTTTGATCCATTTCGAGATGATTTTTGTGTATGTTGCTAGGTAGGAGTCCTGTTTCAATCTTCTGTATGTTGTCAGCCAGTTTTCCAGCACCACTTACTGAATAGGTTCTCCTTTCCCCAGTGGTTGTTTTTGGAGGCTTTGTCAAAGATGAGTTGGTTGAGGAATTGAGGCTTTGCTTCTGGAATCTCTATCCTGTTCCATTGGTCTATGTGCCTGTTCTTGTACCAATACCGAGCTGTTTTGATTACTGTAGCCTTATAGTAAAGTTTGAAGTCTGGAATTGTGATATTTCCTGCTTTGTTTCTGTTGCTAATCATTGTTTTGGCTATTCGTGGTCGTTTATGTTTCCATATGAATTTCTGTATTGTCATTTCCAGGTCTGAGAAGAATGATGTTGGTAACAATGGGTATTGCGTTGAATCTGTAGATTGCCTTTGGTAGGATGGACATCTTAACAGTGTTGATTCTTCCTGTCCATGAGCATGGAATATTTTTCCATTTGGTTGTGTCTTCTTGGATTTCTTTGAGCAGTATTTTGTAATTCTCATTGTAAAGGTCTTTCATTTCTCTGGGTAGGAAGATGCCAAGGTATTTCATTTTTTTGGTGGCTATTGTGAATGGGATTGTGCTTTTTATTTGGGTCTCTGCCTGCTTGTTGATGGTGTATAGGAATGCAACTGTCTTGTACATTTATTTTGTACCCTGAGACCTTCCCAAAGTCCTTTATCAGTGCAAGCAGGTTTTTGACAGATTCTCTTGGATTTTCAAGGTATAGGATATATCATCAACAAAGAGGGATAACTTGACTTCCTCTTTTCCTATTTGGATACCTCCTATTTCCTTCTCTTGTCTAATTGCCCAAGCTAGGACTTCCAATACAATATTGAACAAGAGGGGTGAGAATGGGAAGCCTTGTCTTGTGGTTCAACATTCACAAGACCATAAATGTCATTAAATACATCAACAGATGTAAAAACAAGAACCACATGAATATCTCATTAGATGCAGAAAAAGCTTTTTGATAAAATCCAGCATCCCTTCTTGATAAAAACCCTCAACCACCTAGGTATAGAAGGAACATACCTCAAATTAGTAAGTGCCATCTATGACAAACCCACAGCTAACATGCTGCTAAATGGACAGAAACTAGAAACATTTTCACTGAAAACTGGAACAAGACTCTGATTTTTAAACAATGTGTCTGCTTTTACAATCTAAAAGGAGCATTTAAATGTGCATATATGCTTTGGTATGTCTTTGGTGTCTTTTTTTTTTTTATGTTATTGTGGGGTACAGTTAGGGGTTAGGCATACAAAAATGTTTCGTTCAGGTACCCTTGTTGATAAGGTGTCTTTTAATATATATGACTTCAGCTATCACTATGTTTTCTAAGGGTTTATATTCTCTCCATACTCAGACTAGTGTTTGAAAGACAAAGGGTTGAAGACATAAAAGGGAGGGGAATGTCCTATAGAGGAAATTTACTTTTGCTCTCAAAATAGAGTACTAACAGAAATAGTGCAGTGAAAATAAAGTCTTTGGAAAATAAGAAACAAAAAGCGTAAGGACTTTTAATATCTTAAATCAATTTTTGGCACATAGCATTAGATTTTTCAAAAATTTCTGTCTTATTTACATTTGACAATTATGTATTGAATAATAAAAATAATTTATGAAAAACTTTATAGCCATTTCAAGATTATAGAGGACATAAAAACCTGTTCGAAAGCACTATACTCTTAAAGGGAAGAGTTGCAAGAAATTTGAAAAATTAAAGTATTAATAATCTTGAATACCTAATAAAAGATAAGAGCTAATTAAAAATAAATGTTTATTTTAATGCTTCCACTCTATATTGTGATTTCTTGTTTTCTTGTTTTCTTTTGTGCTTACACTATTAGATTGAAATTTTCTTGAAAAAAAAGGCACTCTTGTTTGTCAGTCTATTTTCAGAATCAGTCCAATGACTGGCTCATAGTAGGTGCACAATATTTATTGAATTAACAAAACTATAGAAAAATAAATGGAAGTTTAAAAAATTAGAATTGCTAATTGCTTTCCTTTGTAAATTCCAAAATGGGTAGAAATGCCTTTTATGGTGAAGAAATTTTCTCATCAAATAGTACACAAAGTCCTTGATTGATTTGCTAAATTTATAGTTAATTAAGTAAAATAAATTATTTTTAAAATTCTATATTTATCAAATTTTCTGTTTGAGGGTATGGACTACCTAAAGTTTTGTTGCTTGTATTTCCTTAATTTATTTTCAATTAGATCTTATTAAAAATTATTGCTATTAAAGACACAGGAAAAGTTATATTTTAATAGGTTAGTTTTGTTTGTCTTATTAACTACCTTCAAAATAGATTCAATGAGAGATAATGTCTTCAAAGTGACTCTAGATCAATATCTCTGAGGTTTAACCCCACAATTCACTGGACTCTATTTATTGTGGTTTCATAGTTCGTAAATCTTTGAGGAGATGACATAAAATAGTAGTGGCTTATTTTTACATTATTTAAGTACAATATAAAATTTTAATATTCAATTTGGATTTTAATTCATTAAGCAATCATCACAATAAACATATTTTTATTCATTTAGAGTGTAGATGTGTCTAGAAAAGAAAAAAATTCTAAGAAACACTTTCTGTAAATTATTAGGAAATAAAGAAATATCTTATTTAAACATTTGAACGAATCTATGAAAATACATTTCTCAAAATATGCATCTAATTTTTTTCTTGTGTTTGTAAGAGACAGTGGATATTTTTATTACCAACATGTTTCTTCATAAAATCAGCTTGGTTATTTATAGGAAGAGCTAAACAAAGATTGATTCCGTCTTCGTATGACATATCTGTTTTCGTTGACAAGAAAAACTATCAAATGGATCAAGTATAACGTGCATAGCACTCGTTACCCACATGTTTTTCTTTTTTTATGCTGTGCGAAGTTGACACAGATCTCACGTCATAAGTGCGTTTTCCACAAAAATCTGAAGCACAAGTCTCTTTCTGGAGTTGTAAGCATGTGTGAAGATGTTGTCATCTAATTGCTTTCCTTAGCATAATAAAGATGATAGCCCCAGATAATGTGATCAATTTTTGTCTATTATCCTTAGCTCATGTGCTTTCGTGGAACAGAAACTTGACATTCAAAATCTTTAGTTATAATCCAGAACTTGATTTTTGAAACATTTGAAAATTTAAAATAAGAAAACAAGCAGTCTAGTCATTTTGGCTCTGCATGTCAGCCAGCTGCCAGTGCTTCTTGCTATTGGCTGCATTCCTAAAGCACCTTTTATATGTGGGATAAAATTGTGTAGAACTACACACTCATACATACACAGAAATGAACGCATGTAAAAATGGTGAAACTGAATAATGTCATAGTCTAGTTAATGATATTGTGCCAATGTTAATATCCTGGTGATACTGTACTACAGTTATTATAACATGCATTATTGAGGAAAACTGGGAGAAGAATACATGGTTCTCTGTGTACTATTTTTTTTTCCTGTTCCAGTGAATCTATAATTATTTCAAAATAAAAGGTAAAACTGAAAGGTAATGAAAGAGGGAAAGAGCCTATTTGATGAAAATGGTCCTTGGGTTAAGAATCAGAAACCCATAGCCTTGGGTAAGTCACTTAACCTCAGCTCTATGTTTCATTCTTTGTAAAATTGTGGTGGATGAACTAAAGGGTTGGGGGTTGCTTTTAGTACAATTGGGATTCTGATTTGAAAGATGGTAAAACGGGTGAACATTTTGTGGTTCAGAAAACATTTTTCAGCAAGTCAAAGTTTTCATAAAACAATTTTCTAAAGGTAAGATATTTGAAGTAAAATTCCTTTAGACTTTCAAATGACTATTTCACAAGCTTTTGCCATATTTGCTGTCTATAGAGTTGAAATGAAATTGCTCTAAATAAAAAGTAGTTCAAATGGATATTTCAAGAGCCTTTTTTTTGAGTTGGAGTCTCGCCCAGACTGAACTGCAGTGGCCGCTCCCGGCCACCGCAGCCTCGACCTGCTGGGCTCCGGCGATCCTTCTGCCTCAGCCTTCCAAGTAGCTGGAACTACAGGCGCACGCTACCACGCCCAGCTAATTTTTTGAATTATTGTATAGATGAGGTCTCGCCAAGTTGCCCAGGCGGGTCTCGAACCCGCGGGCTCAGGCAACCCACTCACCTCAGCCTTCCAGAGCACGGGATTACAGACTGAGCCATCAAGAGCTTTTTTTAAAAACCATATTTGTGTCTCCATATTTGAAAATGTGCATGAATGTGCTCATTAGCTATGTTTGCCTTTGTAGTTTTCTTGTTTTAAACATGGGTAGCCTGTTGAGATTGTGGTCATAAAATCACATATTAAAATTACATGTGATTAGAGAAAATTTACTAACTCAATTTTAGTCTACACATACATGTAAGAGTTGAAAACGATGTATGGCTTAATAATAAACACTGCATGCTTTTCAAAACTCAATGTTTAATTTTTTAGAAGAAAATTTTCCCATCATTTATTTCTGGAAGCCAATTTTAGAAATAATAATACTCTCACAGCATGTTCTGAGTGTCAGTAACTTCATGTACATTGCGTCATTTAGTCCTCATTATAAAATATAAATTATGAAATAAATTTCATTATTTCCTGAAGAAATAGAGGCAAACAGAGTTTAAGTTCTGTGACTAAGATCTCACAGCTGGTCGATGGTGGTGTGAGGAGGCATCCCTGACTTTGAATGTGGTGTTTTTACTCTGTAACACTTTGTCCCTGAGAGTTCAAGGATATACATTTACTTTTTGATGCAGCACTTTATTCAATGTTCCAGGAATGTATTGATTGTCTACAGAAAATATGTGTCCCTGAACATTAGGCACTCTGAACCTAGTAACAAACTTTTCCAGTTGGCATTGTGACTTGTTTCTCAACTTTCGATATCCCTAACAGACAGGATCAAAGTGAGGTTTCATGTACAAGTTTTTAGATGTTGTTCTTCAAATACTCAGATTGATTTAATTTCAGGTTAACAGTAAAGCATAGTGATTGATGGTGTAAGCTTTGGAGACAACAGACATGGAATGAATTCCAGTTGACATTACCTAGTTGGGAAACTTGCTAAAAGTCTCAGTCTCAACTGTTTCATCCATAATAGGAAAGACTGCTACTTCATAGCATTGTGATATTGTAAGAGAAGAGATTAGTTCATTTAAAGGGCTTTGACCTTGTCTGGTTCATGCTACTTACTGATAGCTGTGATTATATTTTTATAATTATTAATTATAGTTATATATAAGTAGTTAGCTGGAAATGTACTCTAGTGTACCCAATAGGTAATTTGATCACAGACATGAAACCTGGAAAGCTTATCAATATAATATTTTCAGTGTTTTTTTTTCTACTTTGTCAAAAACTGTATCTAACTGTGAAGTGAATTGTAGGTGGATATACAATTCTTGTTAATGGACTTTTTATATGAACTATATCTGGCCTTGGGCTAAAATTTCAGCTCTAGATAATCCACAGCTTTCTGAGTATTTGAGGGCTCCTTTCATAGACATAAAGTTGAATTACACTGCAAAATAGAGGATACGTTTGCATGATCAATTTCCATATTGTGGGCAGATGGCTTTCGTTTTTTTTTTAGTTTGCCTTAAGAAAGTTTTCATATAATTCGACGGGATTTCCCATAGCATAGGTTTAGCCAGAAAAACTTTAAATAGGGATTTGGATAGACTCTGTGATAAAGACAGAGAACTCTGAAGCACATTTCTGATAGCCTGATGGATTTAGTTCGGGGATTTTAAACTTCAGAACTGTCAACTTTTTAAACTGTACAGTGCCATGCTATGGTGGATGAATACTGTATAGATAGCACATGGGAAATTAATCATTTTCTATAATAGTTCCCAAGTGAGTAAAATCATAACAAAATATCTCATAATAATAAGATGCACAGAAAGATCACTATTTCAGCGATATATTTTAAGCAAGTGTTTGGATTTCTATAAGTGACAGTCCTACTCCACAGCAGCTAAATATAAAGTGACATTAAAATAAGCCTCTTCTCTCAGAATAAGTAACAAAAGTAAAAAATCCAACTTTCAAATGACTAACAAGAAGAAAAAGTGAACAAGGAGTTAAATTCTTTCCTATCATACAATTAGGAACTTCAAACTTTGACTTCTGAATTTTAAATATGGCCATTACAGGGCCAGCAAACAGAGGAAAATTTGCAATTTAAGAGTATAAGCAAAGTGTATAGTCAGAAACTTTTGAATTAATAAATATATGAATGATGGAAAACAAAATATGGTTCTGTATGGATTTTTTGTGCATAACAAAGTCTTTGGGGATTATGTAGAAAATATATATGGATAGCTTGGGGAGAAAACTTTCTACTATTTGCTAAAGTTATATTAGTAAATTTTATCATAGCAAAAGAAAAACTCAGAAGATTTTGGGCAGATTTTGGTTACAAATAATGTTGGATACAGGATTTTAGATACTGGACTTTAAATATTCCAAGATTTATTGGGGAATTGTGATAGCACAAGTTTATTGAAAAATAAACAATTCATGTCATTTCACACATTAGGCATCTGAAATAATTATGTGTTATTGTTAGGTTTTGGGAATTGAGAGCTATAAAAAGTGACATATGTCACACAGTCACAAAAAAAAATTTGTAGAATAAATACCAATATGAGAAAGAAAAATCCTTTTTGTGATGGAGACAAACTAGAAAAAAAAGAATGGTTATATTACTACTTCAAAAAGTTTCAGGGAAAAATTACCGGCATAAAAACTTCTGAAAAATATTTGCCTTTTCTGGTATATGCAATAATAATGTATCTATATATCAATATATTATATTCCACCCACTCAATAGCCATATGCTAAAGAGCAATAACTTATGTTTTGAACAAACATTTCTAAAAGTTTTAAAACACCAAAATTGACTTCAATTTTTACCATGTACTCCCTTTAAAAAATCCTAGTTTTGAGGGCAAAAATACTTTATCTCTTCTGTTTGGTGTTACTATAGTCCAGAGATCATTAGAATTTAAGGAAGAACAAACTAATTAATTTTATTTTGTTTATATATTTGGCATAGACATTAGTCAAATGTAAATAAAAGGAAGAAGAGGTTCTGAGTTTATTGTTACTATTATCAAACCATTTATGGAATCTTTGAGGTGGTAGGGAACTTTGTTGGAGGTATAAGGTGAAACACAACAATTTAAGAAATGTTAGAGGGGAACTTTTGAGATATAGAAAACTCCTATCAATAATTACACATAAATATGACTGTTTCAGCTATAGAATATGATCCAAACAAAAACTTGTATAACAAACATAAAAAGGTGGCTATCATATTTTATTAACAATAGGAGGGGAAAGGACTAGCATCTGACTTAAAAATGGCTTAAGTTTCATTCTCATTGTCCATTTCTCGGTTGAAACATTAGGTACATAGTTACTCTAGCAAAAAATGCATTTCCCCTTCCTTCTGTCAAGCACTCTATATCCCCTCTATCCTATTCTACTTATCATTTTCATAATTATTATTTTCTTTTAATGTACTATATTTTACTTATGTATTATGTTTATTGCTTAGTGCCTTTCTTCTTATCTAGAGTGTAAGTTACCAAGACCATGAATCTTTATCTGTTTTGTTAACCAATGCATTTTAATTATCTAGAAGGTTCCTGACATCATAAGCAGTTAATAAATATCTGTGAACTATTTGAGCTGCAACAATATTTTACTGTTGTTCAGTTATTAAAATCTATAAGCTGATTATTTTTGCTGCATTGATATTTATGTGGTGCTAGCAAAATAACATTCAACAAATTGTATTTTTGGCAGGTTCTAGAAATTTCTTGTCCAGGCTTTTCCCACAGCCTCTCCCCAGCTTCTCCAAAGAGGAAGCTCTAATTATCTCATTCACTGGTTTCCATCTAACAAAATCTTCCTCTGCTGTTCTCCAGACCATTCTCTCTTGCTTTTGTTCTAAACTCTGCCGTGTTAGGTGGTGCATGACTTAAACAGGGAATTCCTGGAGTTTCCTTCCTTGATTCCTGGCTCTCCTTTAAAAATGTCTGTTTATGATTTGAACATTCAAATCAAGCATTTTTAATTTCTGGAGGATCTAAAATGGGATAGGGATACTGTTGTAAAGTTGATTTAAATTTCATATGTTTTTCTTTGATGGTGGAATATTTCATTCTTTAAAAAATTTACTTGAATCACCAAATCTGCTCTTCCGTTATTTCAAACACTAGATGTCTCCCTAGTGCCAGTCTCACTTTGTTTCCTACTCAACAGGGCTAGTTCTTTTCTTGAATTTTACTGGATTCAGAGCAAAGAGACATTGATTTACCAGTGCTAGCTCTGAGAAGACAGTGGTATTTTCTATAATGTGTACCTCTCAGATTCTATTATTTTTTTTGGCTAAATTTTAGCTATGATTCTTACCTACTTAGACACGTCTGTTAATACTATTTTACAGTACAGTAGTAGTAGCATTTTGGTACAGATATAGAAAGTTTATAGAGCCATCTCCACATACTATTTCATCCTGTCCTCATTGCAATCTTGTAAGTCAGGTACTGTTATCTCATTTTTACTGTTGAAGAAACTGAAGCCAAGAAATGCTACAGAACATTGATAAGTTGAAATATCAACTAACAACTGACTCCATATTCACTCACTGATTCTAAATCCATTGTTCTTTTCTCTGCTTAAGCCCTTTTGTTTGAGCAGTTAGATGACTTCTTATTATGTGTATTTTGAAGTACTGTGGATCAAATACATCCTTTCATACATTACAACTTTTTAATAAAATTAATGGACACTTTAAATAAGTAAATAGACATTTTACGTTAAAATGATGCTATGATAAAATTATAATTAAGATGATTGATTATAAGGTCTCAGCAATTTTTTTGCCACTTTCTAATTTCAGAACATTTTTATCATCCCAAAAAGAAACTCTATGGCCATTAGTATTTACTCCCTAATTCCCTATCCCTCAGCCCCCTGCCTGGCAACTTCCATTTACTTTCTATCTTTATAGATATGCCTATTTTCGTCATTTTGCCTAAATGGAATCATACAATATGTGGCCTTTTGTGTCTGACTTATTTTACTTAACCATATATTTTCAAGGTTCATTGGTGTCATACATTACAACTTTATTTTTTTATTTTTTACTTTTATTTTTATTTTTTGAGTTGAAGTCTCACTCTGTCACCCAGACTGGAGTGCGTTGGCATGCTCCTGCCCACCTCAGCCTCGACCTGCTGGGCTCCAGCAATCCTTCCACCTCAGCCTTCCAAGTAGCTGGAACTACAGGCGTGCGCTACCACACCCTGCTGATTTTTGATTTATTGTAGAGATGAGGTCTCACCAAGTCATCAGTGACATTTTCTCCCCTCAGAAAAACATTAATTCCCTTTATACACTGCCATTTTCTTCATGGCATTATCCCCATCAACTTATACTAACATGTCCCTGATTTCGCTTCCACTCTTTCCAAGTTTAACAAGAAATGTAATGTCTGTTCGTTGCTCTAGTTCAAATACCTACATTCTCGCAACAACAGCCCCGATAACCATTCCAGAAAGAGTTCCAAAATTTCTTTGATGGGTGGGTGGGTCGCTGGCCTCAGTGCATAGCTTCCCAAGGGGAGTGCTTTGAAGGTGACTGTAGTGATATTCAGCTAAAAGGTATGTAACACTTTAGGACGAGTGTGTGAACTTATTTGTTACACCTCATACTCTTCTTGCAAAGGAGTTTAGAATTAATGGTTGAAAACAACACACAAATGTAATTATTTATTCTCCTTTCAAAATATAGTCATAGATGCAGCCACAGTTAGGAAGCATATTCAGGACTACAGGAACTAGCATCTCACTGCTCCATATGCAGGCTGTCTAGCTTCTTCATGGTTCCATAAATACTCATACATGTCTCAGTACAACATATACGGTCTTGTGTTTTGTTCATTGTTATAATATTTCCAAATGTATTCAGACCTGATTCATTTAATGTATGATTCTGGCAAATGAAGCATTTTCTACTTGCCTCTATCTCAAACGTACCCCTCACAAATACACACAGAAGGACACATACATACTTATGTTTAGACATTGACTGGACTATTTAGATGTGTATGAAAACTCCATACATTGATATACTTTTCAGTAACTTAGAAATGCATCCAATGTGCACATATTAATGATAGAGGGCTCAGCACCAGAGATGAAAGGTGGGGAGGACAAGTTGTAGCTAGTATTGACAACAAGCCTCATCCACCATCGTGTCACAGACAGGAAATTTCAGAGCTTATTTGTTGTCTTATTTTTTTAATTAAACAAAAAATTTCATTTCACAAGGCTAATCAGAAGTAAACTTTGAGTTATTTTATTAACATTTGAGATTAAAATATAGAATTACCATAATCCACAAGTTAAAGTTCATAGAGTTACTACACTTGTTCACCTATTAGCAGCTATATGATAATTATCAGTGCTAGATTTACTTTTCTGCGTGCCAGGGCATGACATTGAAGCCAGGGCATGACATTGAACTTTCTTAAAAATGACTACTTCAATTCATATGTTCTGCACTTTTTGATGAATTAATTTTCTTTATGAGTGTGGTTATCTTAAAAATAATTCAATCACATTTATTTAGCATTGCTTTATTTTTTAGTTACCAATACTCATGGAAATACAGTATCATTTTTGCCTTTTGGCACCGTGTACGGTGGGACTTAGTCTACCATTAAGTTTTTTGTGTTTTATTACTAGATATGTACCTGTATTTACTGATTCACTGACAACAACATATGTTTTTAGCCATGCAATTTTATAGCAATTTTTTAGTTTTTTAAATATTACTACATAACCAGATTTTATAAACTCTACTGTTTGAATAAACAGACATATGCTTGTATGCACATGGATATATTCATATATATTTATTACAATATTCCGTTTTATTTTTTATTTATTTTATTTTAGTTGTGGGGCATATGTAAGGATTTGCTCCATAAGCAAGTTGTGTTCAGGCGAGTTTGGGCGAGCAACCCCTCCATCCCCCTAGTAGTAGAACTGGGACCCAATGGGTGGCTGTGGGTCACATATCTCTCCTCCCTCCCTCCCTCCCTCCCTTAGCAGTGTCCTGTACCTGTTGCTCCTACCTTTGTGCTCACGTGTCCAGTGATCAAGTCCCCCTGATGAGTGAGAACATGTGGTATTCAACTTTTTGTTTCTATGATCGTTCACTTAGAATGATGGTCTCCAGCTGCACCCGTGTTGCTGCAGAGGACACGACTTTGTTCTTTTTTATGACTGCTTAGTATTCCATCCTGTATATGTGCCATCTTTTCTTTACCCGTCCACTGTTGATGGGCATCTGGGTGGGTTCCATGTTTTTGCTATTGTGAATAGTGTTGCGACGAACATGGGTGTGCAGGTGTCTTTTTGGTGGAGCAATTTATGTTCCTCTGGGTATATTCCCAGGAGAGGGATTGCTGGATCACATGGAAGCTCAATTTTTAGTTGTCTGAGAAAACACCGCATCCATAGAGGCTGAACTAGCTTGCATTCCCACCAACAGTGTAGAAGCATTCCCTTTCCTCCTCAGTCTTACCCACATCTGTTGCTTTTTGACATTTTAATGATAGCCATCCTTACCAGGATTCCTTAAAATGTTTCAGGTGATATCTCATTGTAGTTTTGATTTGCATTTCTGTGATGATTAGTGAGGCTGAGCATTTTTTCATGTGTTTGAGCAACCTCATATCTTAGCCTCACACCTAAACAAAACCCTTTCCTAGATCTGGCTTTGATTATTTGACATAGTAACGTACCGGATAGTGCAGTGTGTTTTAAAAGCACACAATTCACCAGAAAATCAATAATGCTTTCATTGGTAAACTCATGTTTAGTAAAATCATTAAAAACTTTTTTTTTTCTTTTAAAAGCATTTCTATAACATGTGGGACTGGAGTCTGTGAGGCTGGGGGGAAGGCTTACCCACTCCATGGCAGGAGGAAGTGCTAAGTCCTAATTTTCCACACTCACCATTTCCCACATCCTGGGACAGCTCTCAGTTTCCAGCAGGGCCCAGGAGAAACTGGGGCTTCCTGGCTCCAAAACAAGCTGCTTGTGCTCTGTGTGTCCTAATGGTCCGCTGTGGGTTGTGGGGTGTGTCCTCTGTCTCAGCCTGCTCCAAATGTTGAGGGGAGGTGTCTCCAATTGCTGGGGCTTTCTTCCTTGGTTTGTTCCGTGAGAGAGGCACCAACTGGCTGCTTCTAGGTGGCCATCTTGAATCCCCTTTGCTATTCCAGTTTAAAACCACTTGAAAATCACTACAATGTATGTACAATGAAAAGTTCTTAATATTTTTTCAGAAAATTTTCCTTTCTTTAACATTGGCAAATTAAGACTTTGGATAGTCTGTAGCTTTGTAATATGGTAGCCATCAGCCACATGTGGCTATTTAAACTTAAATTTAAAACAAATAAAAATGAAGGTTCTGCTCCTTAGTTTCACGAATTGCATTTCTAGTGTTCAATGACCACATATAGCTAATGGTTACCTTGTTAGACTGTGTAGATACTGAAGGTGTCTGTCACTGCAGATCAGTCTAGTGGGCAGTACTGGTCTATAGCATTAAATGTTAGAATCAAAAATAAAAAAAATAAAAAGGGGGGATTTTTCAAGAAGCATAAGAATGTGGCCAACTTATGCAATCCTAAGAATAGATTTTTAAGATTTTTCTATAACAAATGTCAAAAGAAAAGAAAAGAAAAATAAAGAATCCGGATATTTTGCATAAAGCATTAAATATCAAAATGCCTGACACCAAATTCCTTCTGTTTCTTCAGTTCACTAAATTCTGAGTCAAGTTCTTGAACACCTAGTAGCCATATTGTCCATTGCTTTTTCCAAATAATTCAAGAATTATTTGTATGTTTTACCACATACCTTATCTGTGTACCCTAGTGTGACAAGTTCTTAGTTATATTCCTTGGCATGGGCATGCCAATTAGGGACTTAGCAAGCTGCTGGAAACATTCAAATCTAATTCTAAAGTACATGGCATACAACATAGTAATATGTGAACTTTATGTACAGTCTCCTTTCATTCATGTTGTAGATGAATGCTATGTGACTATATGGATAGAATGTACATAATTTATATGGTAGCACTGCAGTTTTTTAAATTACATATACAATTTTTTAAGTAATGCTTTACCATTATTGTATGTTAATTCCAGGTATATGCTAAATTGTTCTATAAAGTTCGAATCTGCACTCCGGAGAAAGAAAATGAAAACTAAAAAATTTCACACAAAATAACACCTCCATTAATGAAAAATAAATTATTGAAACTGATAGTGAAAAGAGGTAAATTTGGGCCCTAATTTAAATTTTCCCTGCCTGTCATTCATAATTTCTAGTTTCTAGTTTCAATATGACTGTTGGGTAAGAAAAATAACCAAAGCATGCCTTTACTCTGTAATAATTCTTTAATAATATGTCACATCTATTGCTCAGGGGTCAATGCTCAAAAACCACAGGGAAGACTGGCGGCTGGCTGCCCAGGGACTTTCTGCCTAGCAAACAAAATAATAGTCTCAGAGATGCAGGGGTGCCCCAGCCAACAACAGGAAGAAAGGTTTTCTTATTTTTCTGTGGAGATTAGTTTAGAAAAATGTATGCTCCTAGGAAAGCATTTGACTTCAACAATGCAAGGAGTCTGTCAAAAACCCACAGCAATGTCCCAGGGCGTCTGGCAGCAGAGACAGACTCTGGCTAGCAGTGGAGACACCACTCCCATTTTTTTTTCCAGTCATCAGAATGAAGAGTTTCCCTCCACTGTTTCTCAGCAGGCAGTTCTTTCTTGTAAAAATTAAAAACAGTACATAGAATATGTTCGGTCTCTCTCTCTTGCTCTCTCACTCACTCTCTCGCTCTCTCCCCCCTCCTTTTCCCTCTCCCCCTTCCCCCTCCCCCTCTCCCCTCCCTGCTCCCCCTCTCCCCCTCTAGCTCCCTCTGGCTATAGACCCTTTCTGTAGCCGCCACTTTAAAAATTAAAAAATTAAAAAATTAAAAAAAAAGAATATGTTCGAATTTTAAAAATCATTGAAGTTATATTAATTTAAGAAACTACTCTATGCAATTGACCTAACATTATAAGACTGCTCATTCAGCCACTACAGATCAACCTATAATGGCATAATTCTGATGCCCAGCTTTGCCCAAGCAAAGAAAGGCACAATTGATGAAATAGTAAGGAAGAAAGAGGGATTAGATAGGTATCACTTATCAATACTTGTGTAAAATTCTGTCTTCATTTCTTCTTAATCTCCTTTAGTTTTCTTGATTTCTTCAGTTATTTCCTCTGGAAGATTCAGAAAAACAAAAGATGAGCAAGATAAGTTAAAAAAAATACATTAAAAATAATACTAGGTGTGTGTGTGTAATTGATTGCAATGTAAACTTTTTGTAATCAATAAATTGTACATATGTGTATTAATATTTTACCATATCTTCAGTACCACGCAGTGCCCTAAGAGCGACACTGGCTTAACATATTATATCGAATTGCTGGAAGGATATATACATGATATGTCTTAAATAACTTTTGGAATCTAGTGGAGAATTAGTTAAGTAAAACACATGAATAATTATGTACAAAAAAGTATATGCATGGCCAGATTGTCTAGTATAGATACATGTCTTTATCACATAATAATAGTTCAATTAAAGTTCTGAGAAGAGAGAATGCCACACTTAGCTGGATTCACCTTGATTAAGGAAACAGGAATTACTTGGCCTTGTTGGATTATTCACATACCCAGAAGAAGAAAAAAAGGAGAATGGTCTTCCAGTGCTTTGAAGAAACTGAGTCAAATATGAATATCTCAGTTTAGAAGGCAGTTCAACCTTGACATTGTATAGTTATGAAAAACCAAGGTAGAAAGATCAGATAGAGGCCCATATTAGCTACTCAAATATGCCGTTTAGGCAAGCAAAACTTTCTGCATTAAATGCAGATAAGACATAAGCATTTGCCTCATTCACAGGCTTCCAAAATAAATCCTTGAAGTACAACTCAGACTCTCAAAGACAGTGATGTGGATGAGACACAATGCTATTTCAAGAGTGATTTCAGCAGATTTTCTTTTTTTTTTAATTACCCAGTGTCTATGAAAGCATCACACGCGACAGAGAAATCTTTCACAAAAGAAAAGATCAGTTGATATGGCAAACTTCATTAGCTTCTTATTTTAAGATTTCAGTGGATTTCTGAAGGTCAGTGAGAGGCAGGGCTTATGTAGCCAGCCACACCGCTACCCTGTTGAGTTGCTACATATGAGGTGAGAGCCAGTCCGCCTGTGAGGTCAGGAGGGGACTCTGGGCTCATTGTCAGAAAGTAGTGCTGAGGACTGAGATGGAGACAGATGTGTGGCTGAGGAGAGAAAGCATCATTGAATCAGCTCTTACAACCCTCAATCCTGGTCCAGATAGCAATAAAAGCCGGTGTTACCCCAGTGCCCAAGCCCAGAGAGTCTTCTCTAAAGAAATTGAGAGGAGTGTTTGTGGAAAGCTGATGCTCCTGTTTGGGGAATTTGCACCTGTTCTTTATCAACTTCGTGTAAAAAGAATTTTCTAACCAGAACTGAGTGCCTCCCCTAATATCCCTCCATGTCCTGTCTTCAATGGGAACGAAGACGAGCCAGCAAACAGCCGTATTTCAATAGCAGCAAAGGAAACTCGTACCAGCTCCCTCCTCTATGGTGAGCGTGGAGCGGTGGTGTGGAGTTGCTTGTTAGCGTCTCAGCAACTTGTGTGTTTCTTTTCATGCATAGATGAGAAGCCAGGAAGCCGCATTCCCTAGACTGCCTCAGTGGGAAGCACGAGGGAACTGAAAGTCGTGCCTGATGTTACATCATCAGGCACAGAGGATGGCAGCCACCGCACAGGTGAGCATCCATCAGTCCTGGGCATGTGCTCTGTACATCCTGCAACCTTTGGTCCCTGCACCACTCAGGTCCCTATACTGCTCTGGTCCTGCACAACAGAAACGACCTCCTGAACCTAAAATAGCTTTGGCTCTTCCAGTGGTTTCACAAACTTCCAACTCCCTGTGTTCAATTACTTCCTGCAAAGAAACAAACAGAATTGTTTCTCTTTTCCCGAATGAAATTTGACTCATTCAGCAAAATGTTAAGAGACTCAGCAAATAAAAGTAAAACAAAAATTTTTAAAAATTAATATGAAGGAATACCTGTCAATGGAGAAAGGTAATTTAGAGAAGAGATAATCACTTGAAAAAATAACTAAAATGTGAAATTGCTATCCTTTGACAAATTTAAAAACATCACACACCAATAAAACACAAACAAGACATTATGGAAAAGAAATAGAGAACATAGACAGCTCAAATTAATTAAATAAATGACTCAATGGAAAAATCTAAAAACAAATTTGAGGAAATCAAAACAAAAAACGAAAAGACAGTGACATTTGAAAATACAAAAAGTACTGAAAAATCTAAAAACACGAAACTATCAAACAAATGATAAAAGGAAGAATTGGGCATGGTGGCTCACACCTGTATTCAAACCACTGAGGAGGCAGAGGCCAGAGTGTGGCTTGAGTCCAGGAGTTCAAGACCAGTCTGGGCAGCATTGTGAGACTTTGTCTCACAAAAGAACCAACAGAATCCTAAACAAAAAGAACACAGCTAGAACTACCACACTATCCAATTTCAAATTATACCACAAATCTATAGTAAGCAAAACAGGGTGGTGCTGGTACAGGAGCAAATTCATGGAATGGAAGAATACAGAAATAAACCCAAATACCTACAACCAACTGATCTTGGACAAAACATACAAAAAAATACACTGGATAAAGGACACCCTACTCAGCAAATGGTGCTGGGAAAATTGGAAAGCTACATGTAGAAAAATGAAACTTG
>CAUYQG010007208.1:0-18346 GCA_963574415.1 Tarsius wallacei
CTTCTCCTCCCTGCTCCTCCCATAGTTTCCTGCCATTGTTAATCCTCTTCTTATAGTATTACAATAGTTGCTCGAGGTCCACTTATGAGTGAGAACATGTGATACTCACATCTTTGTTTCTGTGAGAGATCACTCAGTATTTTAAACTTCAATGTTAGAACCTTTTTTACAAGGTGAATTATCTAATTCATATTAAAACAGTGAATGAATACCACAGCCAGGTGGGTAATCGTAATAGCTTACTCTGTTCAGGGCACTATTCTGCCCAAGTCAGAGAAAGCCGAGAAAATAGAGGAATTGGGGCAAGGAATTAGGTATGAGAATAAAATGTATCCACAATTTTTTTTTTTGGTGGGTGGGGGGGAGAAGCACATCCCATTGAATGCAGATGAGAGATGTTTAAAGACACTTCTCCATGGGTATCTTTTGGTCCTGCTATTTTGTTGAGCATTCAAAGAATTCAAGACCCTAATCGCTCTTTACCTGGGCATTTTTTCAATGTTGTGTTTGTGGCAAGTAACCATGAAGGGTGAGATAATGTGTCCCTCTGGGACAAAGAGCAGAGTTACTTACTATTTGCTATAAAACAGCAAGTTCTCAATCTTTGTTCCTTGATTGTAAGGCAAAGCAACTGCATGTTATAGCATCAGTCTGGGCTCTCTACATCATCCCTGTGGGACACAGTGGCCAAGGGAAACTGATGCAAAGCTGCTGATACTTATGTTGTTGGCTTTACTGTGAGTAATAAAATTATCTGCCTCTGACTCAAGATTCTTGTGTCCTCTGTTAGCACCTATGAAGCAGTAATAGGCTTATTTAGTGAAATCCCAGACCAGATAGGATATCACTTTGGCATCCTTTTGGGAACAGACCATCAAAATGATAAATTAATTCTTGTTAGAAAAGAGAGCTGTGATTTAATTATTCTAAATTTGAATCCATTACTTTTCTAGATCTTCCATAAACAAGTTTAAAAGCACATTCAAAAGGTAGGGGAGGGAGAATAGCATTACTCAAAGGCAAGTATCATTAAATCTTTAAGCAAAAGGAGGGCCTTTTTTCTCTCCTTGAAGCAGAAAACTTACTTTAATGTTATTCTGACTATTTGGAATATAATTTTGAACCTTTGACCACCTATGTGTTTATATGATGTAAAATACTCCTGAATTCTTCATAAGCAGAATCTTGGCATGGTCTACAGACTGTCACCTTCTAGCAGAAGTGGCATGTAAATCCTTATTGGCTTTGTTAGGCAACTCGGTTGTCATGTGAAATTGACAAATCTATCCTTCCATAGGTCTGTTTGGGCATACAATTTTGTATTTTATTGGTAACCAGCGAATTGTTATTTTCTTGTGCTTTCAGAGTGGACAATCTAGAATGTGGTGATGCTCCATAGCTATCAGTTCTGCAGATAGGAGAAATAATATTTGTGAAGATAATCTGAAAAACAGGCAGTCCATTTATTTCCCAAAACAGTTACTTTTCAACTTTTTGTTTTTAAAATTACTCCCTTTAGGAGTGTTTTAAGTCAATTTTCCCTCTAACCACCTTCCTGTCCCCCGAAAAACTTGAGTATCACAGCTATATGGTGTATAAATTTGTGTAGAGTGGCCCCTTAAAAGTCCACAAGTCATTGTAATATCTAAGGTTTTCTTGCCTTCAAAAAACCAATTACCACCCACTTGTGGGTAGTATTGCCCATGTTGAGAATTCATGGTCTTAGCGTTTTAAAATCTATTCCAGGACTGAGATTAATAATTCTCTGCCTACATGCCATTATGTTGGCTGTCAATAATTTTTTTCTTTAACTGTCTTGTGTTCTGGAGTAATGCTTATATTTACTGATTCTATAAGAAATAGAACTGGAAAGGCATGGTGGCTCAGCCTGTAATCCCAACACTTTGGGAGGCTGAGGCAAGAGGATTGCTTGAGCCTGGGGGTTTAAGACCAGCCTAGAAAACTTGGTGAGACTGTGTCTTTACAATAACTCACACACACACACACACACACACACACACACACACACACACAAGCTAGCCAGCCATGGTGGCATGTGTCTGTAGTTCCAGCTACTTGGAATGCTGAGGTGGAAGGATCGCTTAAGTCCAGCAGGTAGAGGCAGCAGTGGCCGTCAGCATGCTACTGCACTCCAGCCTAGGCAACAAGAGTAAGACTACATCTCAAATCAAACAAAACAAAAAGAAATAGAACAAAGAAACTACTGTACATCTACTAATAAATTGGTCATTGGAGGAAGCATAGCACAACGATTTCAAGTTGCAGCTGTCTATTGAATTTAATCTTGAGATTACCACTTACTAGCTATGTGACCTTGGACATATTGTGTAATATCTCTACATCTCAGTTTGCTCATGTGTAATCTGAGAATAATACAAGTATGCAAACCATAGAGTGATAAATAAAAATAAAATGCCTGACTGAGAGAAAATGTTCATCAACATTAGCATATATATAGATACACAAATATATATATACACACACACAATTATATAGGGTCTTCTCTTCAAAGACTCTAAATAGAATATTTTCATTGGTCATACTATCAATAATAGTTGAGTAATTGATTCTAGAAATAAATATTGAGATTAGTGACTGTTCAGATTTCTTTCTTCTACCATCTGAAAGTTTTAAGTCCAATTTGTGTTCTGCCATTAGCAAGTACATAGCAATTCATAGTGTATATCTCACTTTTGATATAAAATTATGAAGTTACTTTTATTTTTCTTTCTTATTTAGCATGTATCTTGGAGTTGTACAGACCTGAGTTTGAATTCTTCATTCATAACCCATTTACTGGTTTATTTTATTTGAAATCTTAAGCCTCAACATTTCTTAAGCCTTCTTTTAACACATATTCTAAACATTAACATTTACAAAATATGGTACCCTAATGAATAAGACTGTTTTGAGGAAAGTATGCAGTTTCTAACAAGTAATAAGAACTCAATACATGATGGTTACTTTTATTATTTATGTTATTTTGCCACATTTAAAAATATATATATAAACTACTGTAAATCTTTTATTTTTTTGAGTAAAGAAATGAATAAATAAAGTATATCTAGAATGTTGCCATGACAGCAGTGTCTTCTCTACCAGGTTTTAGGCTTTCGGGTATTTTCTCATACTGTTACTTGAGCCTCCTGGTTTACCAGTACCACTCTAGCCATCATAACAGACCCTCATCTTCAAGTCCCCATTTGGGACACTGACCTATGGCCTGTGGATGGATGAAAATGAGAATTTCCCCAGTTTGATGGATACTTTAGTAGGTCAAGCCTTAGAACTAAATTTGAATATCTAGACATTTGTCTGGAAGCTCAGGGAAGCTTTTTGTTCATAATGCTAAGCAAAGCAAGCTGCATATTCTTATCCCATCTCACATCTGCTAATAGAAATAGGTGTCTTTTTCATTAGCTGACATCCAGAGCTTGTACTAACATATTTTAAAATCCTCAGCCTAAATTAGAGTCCTACCTTCTTTCCTTCACTTCTGTGGCCTTGAGCAAGTTATTTGATCTGTAATTTCTCATCCATAAAATGCAGATAATATTCAGAGATGCTGTTAAGAATGAAACAAGTGAGCCTATATGAAAATATGTAAAGCATGTGCCTTGCCTATTGTAGACACATTGTCAAATTTACATTTTGACAATGTAAATTTGACGCATTTCCCTTTTCTTAGTGGGAGAATCAGGGATTTCAGAATGATTCTCAGGTTAAAGATAGAAAAAAGTAAAGGATTTATTGCCTTGTCTGTTTATAGTGCTCCCTTAGCCTAGAAAAAAATAGACCTCAGTACAAAGCCTAAGGGCAGTGTCCTCTACCCACAGTAAAAAGTTTCTTGCTTTTCTCTTTTCAGCGGAGTTGGGCTGCTCATGGATGAAGTTAATGAGGGTAGGTATAAATGGAGAAAGGAGGAGAGGAAAGAGAAGAAGGTGTTTAATATTTTATTCTCTTCCTTGAATACTGGTGCTATCGGGAATGCAATTTCTGAGACCCTTTGTGGTAGGTATACTTCTAGAGTGATCTCCCAGGACCCACATTCTTGTATAATTCCCTCCTTTTAACTGTGAGAGGAACTCTTGAATATGATAGGGCATCACTCCTGTTAAGTTACATAGCAAAAAGATTTTGCAGATGTAATTTGAGTTGCTAATGAGCTGACTTTAAGTTAATCAAAAGGGAGATGATTTGGATGGGCCTGATCTAGAGAAGTCCTATAAATCTTGGTACAAAGAATGAAGACAAAGTCAAGTATTTGAAATATGACAGGATTTGAATTGCCACAAACAACTTGAATATGGTGGGGGCCACATGGCAAGGGTGGCCTGTAGGAGCTGAGAGTGGCTACTGGCTGACCGCTAAAAAAGTAACAAGGACCACAGTTCTATCACTGCAAGAAACTGAATTTGACCAACACCAAGAGAACTTAGAAGTGGATTTTTCTCCAGTTTCCAAATTCAGTCTGGTTGACACCATCATTTCAGAGTTATGAGACCCTGAGCAAAGAAACCAGCCATGTTATGCCCAGATTTCTGACCTATGGAAACTGTGAGATAAATAAATTTGTGCTGTTTTAAGTTTCTATGTTTGCAGTAACTTATTGTAAAGCAAGAGAAAGCTAATGCACCCTGGGTGGTGTATAATAATTTACTGAGTAGCCCAAGGCAGCACTTGGAAAGAGCCTGAAGCTCCATTATATTTCAGCATTAGCTCAAATGCTGTTAGACATTATCCTTTTGAGCTACCAGCCCCTCAGACTTAGCAACTTTATCTCCATGCACAGCTTGGGAATGAGGTCCTGGGAGCCCCTCATTGGCATGGCCCCTAATTCATCACTCCAAATGCCAAACTGTTCTTAAGTAATCCGTTTGTAACTTTGCTTGTGTATGATTCATGACATGCTCATTTATTTCTTCCTGCCTTTGAATATATTTACTCCACTACTATTATTTAAATTCTTGTAGATTCTAAGGTTCTGGGATGAAGAGACTGTTTGATTTCTTTTGATCCTCTTCAGTACTTATTAGTGTCTGTAAACTGGATATTTAAATATTGTTTAAAAGAGCAACTATATAATAAGTCTTGCTTCTGCTTCCAGTCCTACATCCAATAAGTAAAGCATTTTTTTTTCTCTAGCATTCACCTAAAAGATAGAAAGAAAAAGGAACCTTATTGATGGTAAATGACCAGAACAGAGTAATGGGAGTGGAAGCCCCTGTTTCTGGCAGAGAAGAGGAAGGCCCTATGCTTAGAGTTGTCCAACAGTGAGAGGAGAGGTGGGCTGGAGTAGTTATCAAGGAGTTCATTCACATGCTCGCTAAGAAACAATTGGGCCAATAATATCTTGGCACTCCAGCCCCACTTCTCTCCATACAGCATGATTCATAGTTCTATTCATTCTATGATACATCCAGAGAACTGCCATTTAAAAAAATAAAACAGTCTGCCAAGGAAGAATTAAAGACCTTGGTGTAGGTGCTGATAAATGAAAATGTAGAGCAGAGACTAATGTAAACCTCCAACAGACAAAATATTTTAAAAGAAAGACAGATCTGATCAAGAGGGGATAATATGTACCCAGGGTAATGGATGGTATGTACATGCCAGAGTAAGTCCAACCATATCGGCTGACCTTCTACTAACTGCCTGTGCCCTTTTGATGCACACTAAAGTCAACCATGCCACAATGTACACCTATACACATACACAAAGCCTGAAGTCAGCCCGCTATTTTAAAGGAGAATAATAGAAAAGCAGATCACACAGTTGTAGAGGCAAACCATAACAGTTACCTACTGATATAATTTCTTTTTTTTTTTTGAGTTGGAATCTCACTCTGTCGCCCAGACTGGAGTGCAGTGGCCGCTCCCAGCCACTGCAGCCTCGACCTGCTGGGCTCCGGTGATCCTTCTGCCTCAACCTTCCAAGTAGCTGGAACTACAGGCGCGCACTACTACGCCTGGCTAATTTTTTGATTTATTGTAGAGATGAGGTCTCGCCAATTTGCCCAGGCAGGTCTCGAACCCGCAGGCTCAGGCAATCCAGTCACCTCTGCCTCCCAAAGCACGAGATTACAGGCTGAGCCACCAAGCCTGGCTGATATAATTTCTAAAGTGTATGTAGAGTAATAGTATGAGCTTAGGCACAAAGATGAAAAGAGTATGGAACATTTGAGATAGAATCAAAACAGATTTTAATGTGTTCATATGTTTTTTAATAAATTGTATATATGTGTTTAAAAAAGATTCAGAATTATAGACCATCCACTGTATAAAAATTGCTTAGTGGTTACTAACAAATATGAATGAATAATCAAGGATTACCAGACATTTGGGTAGGCAGCAGCAAGGAAAATAAAAATGGATTCTGAAAAGAAATAGGTAATTCAGGAAGAAGAGAGAACTTAAACTTATTATTTCGTATACTCAGAGATATTTGAGGATCCATCTTATCCAGAATTGAACAGATGCAAAGAGTTAGAAACAGTTATTGGCATGCATATGGTTGTCAAAATAAAACATTCAATAAGATAACTGAATAATAACTTGGATACAAGTTATTAAAGTTGGTGATTTGAAAGATTTATAGATGATTATCCTTCCATGCACTTGTATCTAAGAACATAAATCAAGAAGACAAATAAATGAAAAACATGAGTGAAAATATTGAGAAGTAGATAATATTTGTTCAAAATCTATTAGGTAAAGTGTCCAGAAAGAAAGTAAAACAAATTGTTAAAGATTTAATTGAGGAAGATTTATCTGGACAGAAGAAAGCTTTACATTTTTTTATTTGAAAGGAGCTACAAAGTATCTGCTTATTAATTTGTTTATTCAACAATTATTTATTAAGCTCAGTATTATTCAGAATTTTTTGATTATGAAAGTACCAAAAATTCTGTTAAAAATGTATAACAGGCGGTATTTTAAAATGGCTCAGGATTCCCACCCACCTGTGTACATGCCCTATATCATCCCCTCCCTTTGAATTTGAGGGAGGATATCTGTGACTATGATAGATGTTATTCCCATGTTAGGCTACATTCTGTGGCAAATGAAGGGATTTTTCAGATGCATTTAAGGTCCCCAATTAGCTTGACTTTGAGTTAATCAAAAGGAATTCGGTTTAGGTGTGAGTCTAATCGAGTGAGTCTTTTAAAAGAGGCCTTAGGCCTTCACTGAGCTTTGAGAATGGAAAAACATACTCTTTCTGTTCCTGGCTTTGTGAGGCAAGCTTTTATGAATTCTACAGCTGCAAGGCAACACATTCTGCCAAAAACCTGAGGAAATATGGAAGTGGATGCCTCCCTAGCCTGCTGAGAATGCAGCCCAGTAAACACCTTCATTTTAGCCTTTGACGCTCTGAGCTATGGATTAAGCTAGCCTTTTCAGGAATTCTGACATTTGCAAACTGTGATATAAGTGGGTATTGTTTTAAACAGTTAAGTTTGTGGTAATTTGTAAAGCAGCACTAGAAATATACAAATCAGCATGAATTATGGATTCTGAGTGCAAAGGAAAGTCTCCTAAAGCTTTCAAAGGAAACTTTAAAAGTTATTAAAATCAGAATAATTTTTAGGCTTTACATTGACAGCACCATATTCTAGAAAAAAATGGAAAAATACCTTTAATGTTTTGAGAAAAAATTATTTGGAGGCAAACAATAAAGTTAGCAAGTGAAATAAAGACACTTCCTGACATGCAAGGACTATGAAAGTTCACTGTCCACATGGCATGATTTCGAGAAACTGATGGAATATCTTTTAAAAATAATAATTTGACATTCACTCTTGGAAAAATCTCCTTGCAAGGGTATATATGTCACTTGGATCTGGAGGACATGTTTGTAGTATCATAGTATTTTAAATCCTATTGATTGTTTTGTTTTTGCTTTTGCATTTTTACTGAGGCAGAATATATGTAGTCTAATGAGCATCAAGTTCACTAATCTTTATAAGATCTGATAAACTTTTAAAGATATATACACCTAAATAATAACTACCAAGATCAAACTATAGAACATTGCCAGTCCCCAAAGGGTGTCTTTAATTCCCTTTCTAATCATAACTCTCCTTGCCAAGAATGGTAACCTCCACTCACACTGCTTTCTCCATTCATGCGTCTTGTTAGTTCTTGAGCTTCATCTAAGTTCAGTCCTATAAGGTGTATTATTTTGTGTCTGGCTGCTTTCATTGTGAGAGTCATCCTTGCCATTACGTTTACCTTAGTTCCTTCTCTTTTCATTAATGTGTAATATTTCATATATCGGTCTTTTCATATACCACAATTTAGTCATTTTTATGTTGGACATTTGCCTTTTTTTGGTTTTTGGCTATTATGAATAAAACTCCAGTGAACATTCTTCCTCAATATTTTGGTAGATGTGTGCACTCATTTGTGTATGGACAAATACCATGGAGTGTGATTGCTGGGACATAGGGTAGAAGGTTTTTTTTTTATTGCTTTTAATATTTACATCTGACCTATAGGGAAAACATTGAAAGCTCATGTACAGTAATAAGCTAAATAAAAATAATAAAACTCTTAGTAATTTTTTTTTGAGTCGGAGTCTCACTCTGTCGTTTAGGCAGCAGTGCAGTGGCACGCTCTCAGTCACTGCTGGGCTGAGGTGATCCTTCTGTCTCAGCTTCCAAGTAGATAGAACCACCGGCGCATGCCACCACACCCAGCTACTTTTTTAATTTATTGTAGAGACGAGGTCTTGCCAAGTTGCCCTAGCTGGATACGAACCCGTGGGCTCAGGCAATTCTCTTGCCTCAACCTAACTCTTGGAAATGTAAAAGCAATGTTCAAACTGAGAATTAAGAACTAGATGGAAAGAAATAATACTCTAGCTAATTTATTCACATCCACCAAGATGTAGTCAGGGTAAACATTCAGAAAGTCTATCCTGATCATGACTTTTTTATGCTTAAAAACATCATGTCCACTCAGTATTATAGACTCTTGTTCCATCCAGGTTGCTGCAAAATTTTCATGATTTTGTTCTTTTTTATGACTACGTAGTATTCCATCATGTATATGTACAGAAACAATGATCTGAGTATCACATGTTCTCACTCATATAGTGGATCTTGAACATCCATCGTAATACTATAAGAAAAGGACTGACAGTGGTGGGAAACTATGGGGGGTGGAGGGGGAGGAAGGTGGGATTAACAGTAGCAATATCTGTCTGAGAGCGGGGAAACACCCCTTATCAACAAGGGTGCCTGAACGAAGCATATTTGTATACCTAACCCTTAACTGTACCCCACAATATCAAAATAAAAATATTGATTTAAAAAAATGTTAAATATTGTGAGAGTCACCAAAATGTAACACAAAGACACTTAAGAAATGATACTAATAGACTTGCTCAAAGCCAGGTTGCCACAAACCAAATGTAAAATGTGTAAAAATCACATTATATATGAAATGCAATAAAGCAAGAGCACTAAAATGCCCGAGGCATTTGTCACTGTTTAATAAAAATGGTCTTATGCACACACACACACACAAAATCATGTCCTTTTCTTTATTTTAGGATAAAGGCAAAACTCCTTTAGGGTTCCACCTAGCAGGCTGATATCAGTTTTTTATGTCTCACCTCTCTGCAGCTCTCAGCTTTCTTCACTCGAGTCCCACTGACACTCACCATTATTTCTCTGCCACAGGGCCTTTCCACAAGCCATTCCTCTGCTTAGAAAACTTTTGTTACAATTTTCCACATAGTTAAATCCTACTCATTCTTCAGATCGCTTATCAAGGGTATCCTTTTCTGAGAAACCATTTCTGACCTTAATATAAATTCTCATAAATCTATAATCTTCTTTTGGGCCACATTTGTCATTACAATTTATTTTATTGTGTTTTTACTGATCATTCAATGGCAATTTTCATGATGGCAGGGTTTATATCTGTTTTTACTTATAAACTGAATGTTAGAATCTAGCACAGCATTTGATCAATGTGGGCAATCAATATTTATTGAGAGGAAGAAAGAATCTTACATGGAGCAGAACTTTTAAAAATTAATAATTAATATTTTAAAAATTAAAGCAGCAATGTCATTTAAAATTATGAAGACAACCACTTGAAAAACTTAAAAATATAAGTTAGAATGGAAAAGAAGACTCCAATAAGTGAACTAAATTCCTCTTCTTTGTAGAATGGAGGCTATATAAGCTATCTAAAACCTAGTACTTATAATTGTAGTGCCAATCGCTGTAAGAACTAAAATTAGAAATATTTAAACGCAATTATTTCTAGGAAATGGAACTGAGGCTGAGGAATTGAGATTGGGAACGTGAACTTCTACTTTAAATGTTTACCCTTAATTTTAATTTATTTTATTATATTACATTCATTATAATACATAAGAGAAAGAGGAAACCCAACATCACTACACATACCCAGTTTTAGAAAACTTTGGAAGACTAAGCGACCTAATTTGTATATCCAGTCCCTGTCCTAGAGACTGGGTATAGAGAAAAGTACATGTGCATAGGTAATGGAGGTTGCTGATAAATTTCCTAGCTATGTGATCAACTCAAGGCTTTTGAGATAAAGTGACAATAGGAGCCACAAACTTATTTGAACACTATCAAGGGTAACAATAGGTCTTGAGAGTTCACATTGTAAAAGGTCAAGTTTCCTTGGAGTTAATTCAGGCAACAGTGGATAGTTTCTATATTTGCTCCCACTTTAGTCACAGAACAGCTAGTAGTAATACCAAATCGAATTGGCTGCATAACATAATGCAAGAGTGGAATAGAGAGAACAAAATGTTAAACATATTATTGGCTTCAGATAGAAGATCTTGAGAACTGAACAGGAGAAAATACTTCTAACCTAATTGATGAATATAAGCTAAAGATTAGTACTACCAGGAGAAAATTTAGTAGTAGAATATGGGGACTTGGGCTCAAGTCAGTCCATATTAATTCTGACACACCACAACATACAGCGTAAGTTACTCTCCTTAAAAACTGGGATCTTGCCTTCTGGGTTGTATCATTAAGCATTTCCAGTATATGTCAGCATGACCTCCAAGTTTCAGCACAAAGCCAATTCCTTTCTTGATGCCTTTCTGTTGGCCACAGCCAGAAGTAACTCCTCTCTCCTTCATATACCAAATAATTATTTTTTCCAATTTTCTGACAGCATTTAGCTCTAGACTATGCACTCCTGTTATGTATGTGCATCTCTTATTTCCCCCATTAATATGTGAGCTCATAAAAATTATGTTAAATGCAATCACCACAAGGCCTGGCCATTGACTTGTATATCATTGCCTAGACAATGCTCAATAGCAGGTTAAATACTACTGAAGACCCCAAAATGACAAATGTTCCTCATGTCTTTTGAGGTTGAATTGTCATATGCAATGTATTTTATGACTATGCTTTAGTGAGCATCACAGAATTCAGAATATATGCTACTATATATGCTATAAGCATATACTATTAACAGTATTTTCATTATACCATTTAAGGCAATGAAAACGCTTTCTGCCACGTTAAGAAGCACTGTGCATCTTTCTATGTCATATACTTGTGTTAAGAGAGTAGAGGTTGATTTTCATTAATAAGAATGTGAATATATTTAAATATGTCTGTTTTTAATAATTACAACGATTTATGCTGGCTGCATAGTTTAAGCTACGGTTCTAAGATTATATAACTTAAATCCTTATAAAAGTTACAATATTCTCCTGCAAAGACAAGCTAACACCCTACATATTCATTGTCTATAAACCTAAAATAGTAATGAAAATGTCTTAAAGAGAGGAAATAGAAACAAAATTTATGCTGCATTCAAAGCAAACAATTTTCTGTGATTTTCAGTACGTGTGACAAAATTCTGTACATTCAAGCTGAGATTTCTAAGACATGAAGATGTAGGGTCTACTTATGCTCCAAAGGAATTTCCTTTCTGTCTCTTCTCCCAATTGTATTATTATGGATTAAATCCGTTTAGAACATAAAAAACACAACTGATATTTTATCCCTGAATAATGCAGAAGATAATATATGTAGGAAAGTTTTTCCAAAGCATGTCTGAATATATACCTTTGAATTTTACTTGAAAGCATGTCATTCCATTCAGAACTCCGAATTAAGATGCACTATTTTTTGCTGAAGGCTATTTTAAATTAGGCTAATAAATTGCTACTCGCTGCCTTGCGTGATAATGCATTACATTATCTATTGATGTACATGCATTGTCTGACTCTAATGGTGTGGAAATTAAATGTTAGACATGGGCCAGATGTTCCTATGGTTGAATATGAAGTATGACTCTGGCATAGTTATGTCTCATTGAGATGAAGAGGAAGAATGCAATAAACAACAATAATAATAACCACCCCAAAATGTCTGGTATTGGTCTCTAGCAAGAACGATCATCGTGCAAGCCTATGTCCTTGTCTTAGTCTCTTCTTTATAGTGTTCTAATTATCAGTAGTATTCGCACCTGCTCATGAGGAACTCGTATTTCCTAAAAGTACCTGAGGGGTTGTGCATATAAAACTACCTGGAGGGTTGTCCAGAGACAGCAAATATTTGTCATCTTTATTTGACAGACAGGAGCAGCTTGAACTTGCATCTCCGCACTGCCATGAGATTTCCACAGGTCATTCCTCTGCTCTGCATAGTTCACAGCAGGGTAGGAGGGATATGAGACTTGGGGGAAGGGAAATGGCAAACAAATGGGACTTATGGTGAATTTTAATGAAGATCCCCTGCTGGCTTTAGCCCCATTGGGAAAAAGAAAGAAAAAAAGAAAAACCTGTAATCTCCTACTTGAGGTTAAGATACCAATGGGATCATAATTCAAATAGTAGAAACATGTTACAGGAATGAGGCGGGGCGGGGGTGGAGGGGGGGACAGGGGAGTATGCAGATGTTTGCTGCTGCTGTTTCTACTGGTGCTAACTAGACTATTAATAATATGTAAACATATTTTAAAAAATCATCGGATAAGTGATAATAAGAGACTCATAAGTTACATCATCACCCACTCAGTGAGAAATGACTTTTGCAAATCTGTGATGATGGATGTAGGGTGTGGACTTTTGGAGGCTTTGTGGTGGGTATACTTCAATTGTACATAAAAGGTGAAAAAGGAAATCTGTGGGTACGCTCAATAATATCTGAGAAGGACTGTGGAAAGAGACGCATTTTAGTGAAAAGCTAGGTCAGTGCTTGCAAGTATCTTCTTTTTGAAAGAGTTGTTGAATACCAAGAGGAATATCATGGGGAAAAACTGTAACATAGAGAAAGAAGAATTTATCCCCCTAAGAGTTATTTCAGCTGTAAGTGTTATTTATTTTTTTCTCCACTGTCTAGTGTTTTGCTTGAAGTGTGGGATAGTGAAGAATTCATTGCTCTGTGCACTGGTGATTTGTCAGTGTTCTTCTTTTCATTAACATAGTTCCTTTCTGATTTATGTGAATTAATTTCTTTTTTCCTTATTTAGCATCATTTTTTATTTTTAACCCAATAAACTTTGATTTCTCCAGAGTAGCTTAATTTCTATATTTTTATTTTATTTTATTTATTTCTTTATTATGTTATTTTCCCCAAAAAAAACAAGTGTGTTGAAAATCTTTTTCTTAAAAATCATAAGGCTAAGTATTCATATTTTAAGTCTCATGTGAATTTTGAACACAGATGAATTCTATGCTTTTCTGGATAGCTCTCTCATGTTACATGTGAGCAGAAACCTATTGTTTTCTGATTTTAAAGTATTATTGATCACATATTTAATGTTTTCATTGTCATCAGTTACAGGCAAACTAAAAGTGTGTATTCCTGACTCCCAGGACCATTGAGGTCCTTAGATGATAACTTTCTGGAACCCTCACCTTTGGGATAAAATTGCTTCTATTCTTCTTGGACTTAGTTTTCCTTTCCTAGCATCTAATCAAATCTACTCTCGTGATCCTGGAAACAGATTATTTGCAGAATACCATTTGATAGGTTGATGTTGGCATTTTTTTTGTGTGCTTAACAAGCTTTCTGGTTATTTTTAGAAATTTAAAAATTGAAACCCTTTGTGTTAGGTTCAAAGTGTCTTGTTCTTGATTGGTCATTTCTTCCTAGATTCATACTTCTTCAACATTGGCTTGGTAAGTGGATGGTGGGCCCAGGGCAAAGGGCAAAATGAGGTCACTCTGACCAACATTCCCCTCTACAGTAAGCCACCCACAGAATCTAAACTAGTTCACTAGATATTGTATTGGAATTGAAGGCTGAAGTCCTAATTAACCTTGTCCTCAAAACATTTATTTCCTTTGAGGCCCTAAAGGAGATGTGTGTTTCAAAATAGCATGGGAACCTAGGATCCCGAGTGAAGTTCAAATACTAAATATTTTGTAGCTAGAATAGTATTTGAGTAAAGAACACAAATTTGAGAGTTAGGCTTGAAGTGGGATCACATCTTTACCATGTACTATCTGTGTAGTCATGATCAAACTGTTTATGCACACTAAACCTCAGCGTTCTCTTCTTTACAATACAATGTGATATAACACATACATAATAAAATTATTGTAACAAATGAGATACTACACATGAAAACATTTATAGAGCCCAGTGCAAGGTACACCCTCAGTACATGTTATATGCTACTAGTAGAATATTGATAATGATCAGAATCCCATTAGTGAAAGTTAAGAAAAGAGATTCTTTCTAAGAATTCAGACACTTTGGCTGTTTGAGAAGTCTGATAATACCAAGCATTGATAAACTCCCTCTCCTACCTTATTTTCCATGTCATTTTTATTATGACCCCTGTGAAATTGGCACCATATGTTTTATTAGGTGTTCATGACCATTCAATATGTTACTTTTGGTTTAGTTGAACAGATTCAGTATTTTTGGAAAATTAATTTTCATTTTCCAATCCCAGTGTAACTGGTCAGTATCTATCAGTTAAATCAACAAAACAAATTAGTGTGTAATCTGATAATATATTAATCTAGAGACTGCACAATAAATAGCATTTTTTCTAAATCCAACAAATTTCGGAAGGTTGCAATCTGTTGGGAAACAGGGTAACACATATTAAATAACATAAATGCAGATATAGATACAATAATTATGTACAAAAACTTTGCCTAGACTATTATGATGTGTACCTAACCACTTATGTATTGTATTTCCGTTGTTGTTTTTCTATGTGAATAATGGATCTATTACAATTCCTTGCTTTCTCATCAAACACTGCTTGCTTAGGAATGGTTAGAATTGAGATCTTTCTTTATGTCAATACAGAATATGAAACCTCAATTTGAGTTTGACCTCTGCCACACTATTTATTTATTTAGTATATACCACTTATTTTCTGTTTATTTTTTTAAATTTTAAAGATGTGGGGTACAATTCAGGGCTAGGTATACAAATATTGATGATACAGGTACCCTTGTTGGTGAGGTGTGGCCCTCCCTATCCTTGCAGTTTCTCTCAACTGCCAAACTCATCCCCCATCCCCTGGAAGTTTCCCACTATTGCCAATCCCTTTCTTACAGTATTATGATAATTGTTCAAGGTCCACTTATGAGTGAGAACATATGGTACTCTGTTCTTTATTTCTGTGATAGATCACTGAATATGACCGACTCTAAATCCATCCAAGTTGCTGCGAAGTCCATATGTTAGTCCTTCTTTATGGCTATGTAATATTCTGTTGTGTATATGTACCACATTTTTTTTATCCAGTCCATCTTTGATGGGCAGCATGGTTGGTTCCATGTTTTTGCTATTGTGAATAGAGCTGCAACAAACATATGTGTGTAGGTATCTTTTTTGTAGAATGATTTGAGTTCCTCCTGGTATATTCCCAATAGGGGAATTGCTGTGTCATATGGAAGGTCAATTTCTAGTTCTTTCAGAAATCGCCACACTGTTTTTCAGAGAGGTTGCACTAGTTTGCATTATCATCAGCAATGTAAAAGCATTCTTTTTCTCTGAATCCTTGCTAGCTTCTGTTGTTGTTTGTTTTATTAATAATGGCCATTTTTACTGGGGTTAGATGGTATCTCAATGTGGTTTTGATTTGCATTTCTCTGATGATTAGTGAGGCTGAGCACTTTTTCATGTGTCTGTTGGCTGCCCATATATCTTCTTTTAAGAAGTGTCTATTCATGTCTTTTGCCCACTTTTAATGGGACTCTTTATTTTTTTCTTTTCAGCACATTTGAGTTCCTTGTAGATCCTAGATGTTAGGCCTTTGTCCGATATACATTTGGCAAATATTTTTTCCCATTCTGTGGGCTGTCTCCCTGCTCTCTTGACTGCTTCTTTTACTATGCAGAAGCTCGTCAGTTTGATGAGGTCCCACTTGTCTATCTTATTTCTTACGGTATGGGTACTGAGGGTTTTGATCAGTAATTGGTTGCCAGTTCCAATTTCCATAGGGTTGTCCCCTGCATTTTCTAAGATTCTTATAGTTTGAGGTTTTACGTTTAGGTCTTTGATCCATTTAGAGTTAATTTTTGACACACTATGATTTTAAGAACCTAGTTTCAGGGACTTCCGGCCAGATGGCAACCGGGCAGCTTGGTCTGTGAGACCTCTGCAGAAGAGGACACAGAAAGACTCGGGCTCTCTCCCTGGGGGCCTGCTCCTCACATGAAACTCATCCACTGACACCGCAGAAACATCACAGCGGTCCTCGTGGCAGAAGCGGCCCCCGCCGCCACCGGCACTACCGAACATCACAGCGGTCCCGTGGCAGAAGCGGCTGCCGCCGCCGCCACAGGCCATCGCGGTCCAGGCACTAGTCGCTGCCGCTGCCACCGCCGGCTGCCGCCCCAGACTTCCGTGGTCCAGACACTCGCCGCCGTCGCTGCTGCAGCTAGACACCATCATTGTCGCTGTGGTCCTGGAACCATCACCGCCACAGTCTGGACACAGCTGCCGCCGCAACCTGTGTCTGAGGTGAGCCTTGGATCTCCTCCTGTGAGTCTATTCCCGGCTGGCCCCCTTTCAGGCTCCCTTCCGGGTGGGACAAGCAACTGAAATAAAGACCATCTGGAGCCGTGAGATAGCACCACCTGCTGGTGACTCAAGGTAACAACACCAAAAGGGGAAACTGACCCAGCAAATAAACTTGCCAGCTTGGGAAAAAACAGCCAGAAATCAGAACTGAAAGGACATTGAACTGAAATGAAAAATCTCAAAGTGTGCTTGATTGGTTCTGTTAGTTTACTAACTCAATTCTATCCCTCTCATTCTGGCCCCCCCCCCTTTTTTTAAAAATCTTTTTCTTTTTCTTTTTATTTTATTTTTGGTTGTTTTCTTTTTTTTCCCTTTCCTTCTCTCTATAAACTATATCTTTATAGAAAGGAATAGCACACAAATAAGAAGATTGATTAGCTTATATGTTAGCATCAATGTATGTTTTAGTGGGTTTTTTTGTATCGGAATTGGTCAGTTTGTAGCCGTGGTCTACTGTTTTTATCTGTTTCAGTTTTTGTCTCTCTCTCCATTTGCTAGTACACCTGTCTGCTCTCCCCCTTACCCTTCTCTCTTTCTGTCCCCCCTCACCCACACTGTCTGCCTCATTCTCTTCCCTCTGTTAAATTCATTTTATTTCAGGGAGCAAACCTACAACCCCACTGCACAACCACACTCCAAAGCAGTGGGTAGTGGGTTTCAGATTATCCACACACCTGTCAGCAGATACCAGATACCACGACCTGCAGATAGAGTTTGAATCACAGCTCCTCCCATAGGTAAATCTCAAAAGTGTAAAAAGGGACCACCCCCAATCTACAGTACAAGTCCAGAATCGAACAAAGAGGATATAAATAAAGAAGAATAGGAGATTGAACAAACAGAAGTAAAAGCAATCCCTCCACAGTTGAATAACAGAATTAAAGAAGACGGAGACCTGGAGGAAAGGAAAACGTAGGGAGGAAAAAACAGCACAAATGAAGAAAAACCAAAAGAAGAATATGGGTCTCTCCCAGACCCCTGGGAGGGCAGACACTGAGAAAACTGACTTCAGAATGCAAACAATGAAGAGCCCCCAAAATGACTGGTTTCAAACTACAAATCTAGACATCAAGACAACAATGGAGAGATTAAAAAGAATGTAGGAGAGTCAAGAAGAAACTAGGAAGGAGCTGATAACTGAGATAACAGAAATAAAGAATACTGTGAATGAAATAAATAACAGAATGACAAGCATGGAAAGCAGAATTACCCAAGCAGAAGAAAGAATCTCAGAGCTTGAAGACCAAAATACAGAACTACTCCAAACTGTCAAAAACACAGAAAGCAAACTCAAAAAAGCAGAACAAAACC
>CAUYQG010007210.1:0-15279 GCA_963574415.1 Tarsius wallacei
TCCGGGCAGCTGAGGCCCTTCTGTCTTCCATCTTTGCTGTTGATACAGCTGAAGAATTCTGTGCAGTCGAGCATGAAGAGAACAACACGTTTATGTGAAGTACTCACAGCTAACCTGGAAATGTCATGGTTCAATTTTCCATTTCCCACTATGCCATTTGGCCTTTTCTAACATATGCAATGATTAAACTCTGAAGCACATCAAGAATGCTTTCTTTCACTTGGTTATAAGTTACTAGATATTGCTTGAGTAAAAATGATATAAGTATATTCAACTCTTATTTGATTTAGAATTATGTAGTTTAGTGTTTAGACAAGGTTTTTTAGAAGCACAAGTTTATAGTAAGTTCATTATGAGTTCACTATAAGTTCTAACACTTATCTAGGAGTTATGTAGGTGATTTATAACCTGTTTTCACAGATTTAGGATGAAAATTAATCATTAAGGTTTTTACTTAATTCAATAGTTAAAATTCTAAGTTAACATTTCATTAACTGAAAGTAGATGGTGTTCTTGGCTTGTCTGTCACTTCTAGACTGCTAGATGGTGGTAAATTTTAAAGCATATGAACGTGAAGGAATTTTCTTTTTCTTGACCCTTTTCTAATGCTATAAAAGCTCTGTGTTAGTTAATTTATCATAAAAGTATCCAATTAGTATATTATGAATTTAGTGAAAGCCTACTCTATAAACGTTAACTTAGAATTTTAGCCATTGAATTAAGTAAAAACCTTAATGATTAATTTTCGTCCTACATCTGTGAAAACAAGGTTATAAATCACCTACATAACTCCTAGATAAGTGTTATAACTTACAATGAACTCATAATGAAGTTACTAAAACTTGTGCTTCTAAAAAACCTTGTGTCTAAACACTAAACTACATAATTCTAAATCAAATGAGGTGAATATACTTATATCATTTTCACTCAAGCAATATCTAGTAACTTATAACCAAGTGAAAGAAAGCATTCTTGATGTGCTTCAGAGTTTTTTGGTCCAGTGAAACTGACTTCAGATTCTGCTCTAGAACTGTAAGATAATATATCTCTCATTTTAGTCACTAAGTTTGTAACTTTTTACAGTAGTCACAGAAAACTAATATAGTAAACCTATTTGTTCTTCTGCTCCTTCATGCTTGCAGTTGTAACCTTGAAGTTTAATTCTTCTTTTCCCAAGATCTAGGTTTTTCTCCCATTCCCTGCCATATCTACTAGTCGCAATAAATGTTTGCAAATACCCTATGACTAGCAGTATTGCTCTTTTCCCCTGAGAATTATTTTTTTTTTCTTTTCCATACTGGTGATCGAGGGGAAGGATCCTTCCAGAGTTCCTTGACTTTCCTTCTGTTCTTTTTATCAGATCTCCACAACAATGAACATTTCATGTGGCCCTTTTTCATGGTTTCTGTGAGCATTTGGTGAGTTAGTAAAGAAAGCATGAGAAAGGATGCATGCTTACCAAAGGTTGCATGACCCCCTGTATTGGTCAGGGTGTATATATGTACATAGATTTATTTTAAGGAAACGATTCATGCAGTTGTGGAAGTTGGCAAGTCTAAAATTTCCAGTCTAGGCCAGCAAGCTAGAGACCCAAGGTAGAGTTGATATTGAGGTTTAAGACTGAAGGTAATCCACAGGCAGAATTCCCTCTTTCTTAGGAGGTCTGGTCTTTTTTTTTCTTAAGGCATTTGAGTATTTGCGTGAAGCTTTGTATTACAAAGGATGAGCTGCTTTAAAGTCCACTGATTTGTGTTAATTTTATCTTTAAAAAATACTTTCACAACAACATGCAGACTAGTATTTGACTAAATATCTTAGTATTATGGCCTAGTCATGTTTACACAAAATTAACCATTACACCTCCAGAATTTTCAAATTATCCTACCAGCAAGAACTAGCCTTTTACCAGTTTGTTAAATGTACTAGTTTTTTAAGGTTGTCACAAGGTGAAACACAAGTAAAAAAATCTAGATTTTGACAGGACTATTCTCCTGCCAAAGGTCCTAAGAATCTTCCCATACTTCTTCAAGATTCTGTTGATACCAGACATTTCTCAACTTGTGACAGTTTCACCCCAAACTATGCCTCCTTCTTCACATGGCTTTCTTTTCCTTCTTCCTGGTCTCTCTGTGTCCTTAACTCAACTACATTTGCAAAGATCTTTTATTCCAAGTAAGGCTGTATTTACTGGTTCCAGTGGCTAGGATAGAGACATGTCTTTTTTAAAATCTATTAATCTATCATCTATCTACTTATGTAGATTTGGGGTATCAGTCTGTCATCCAGGCTGGAGTATTTTGGTGTGACCATAGCTCACCACAGCCTCTACCTCCTGGGCTCAGGTGATTTTTCCCCCAGAAACATCCATAGTAGCGGGGACTATAAGCACGTGCCACTACTCCCGCCATTTTTTTTTTTTTTTTGTAGAAAGTAGGTCTCACTATGTTGCCTAAGTTAGTCTCTAGTTTGACTCCTGGGCTCAAGCAATCCTCCTGCCTCAGAGGATATGAGTGTATCTTTTTGAGTTCACCATTCAACACACTGCAATTTGCCTTTTGACTCCCAAATTTCATGTCCATTCCACATGAAAAATACATTTTCCCCATTCCGTCTCTAAAATTCTTAACTCATTTCAATATCAATTCTAAGTCTAAAATCTTATCTAAATAACGTCAGTTTAAACTTTCAAATCTCACAATGTAAATCATTTAAATCAGGCATGGATGAGACACTGGATCTCATTCACCTTGAGGCAAATTTTCTCTTCATCAATGAATCTAGAAAACAAGTTATATATCTATTTCCCAAAAACAATAGTGGAACAAGCATAGAAAAGACATTCACATTCCAAAAGAAAGAAATTGGAAGAAATAAAAGTGTTATTTGCCTCAATCAAATATAATATTCTCCAGGACAAATTTTATTAGGTTTCAAGGTCTGAGAAAAATCTTTTGTGGCTGGATGTTCTATCCTTTCAGTCCACAGTGGTTTTGTCCTTTGGGTTTGTCATGACTCCACCTCTCTTCATTGCATGTTGTAGCTCTGTTGGCCTCTGCTTCTTCTTACATCTACTCACTGTAGCAATTTTATCAGCCTTTGCTTCTACAGCCACTGTGGCACAGTATGTTTCTACCACTATGTCCATGCCTACAGCCTCATCTCATTTTGTCATGTCTCTGTCACTTTAAGTTCAAGATGGCAATTTCTCTGTCAATACAGCATTCTCAAAAACCTGTATATATGCTGGTGTATGTCCTAAGATTCCTTGCCATTAGACAAGAGAGTCTTCCACAAAACTTTCCTGGATAACTCCATTTCTATTATTAGCTTTTGCTGAAATTGTTGACTAGATCTATTATTAACAAACCTAGTCTACTCAGCAAAAGTTTTTTAGTGTCACCCCTGGCTTTTTCTTTTCCTGAGTATGCTTTTCCAAAAATGAATTACATCATTTGTAATCTGTATGGGACAAAAGTCTTCTAAGTTATCAAGTTCTGGTTTGTTGTAGCTTAACAGTTCTTTCCTCAATTTATCTCTTTCTTCTAACATTTTACTGGAAGCACCAAAAGAAAACCTTCCTGCACTGTTAACACTATTTTGAAATCACTTCAGCTAAATATTGATGCTCATTGTTTATGAGTACTATTTTCCAATAGAAGAACACAATTCAGACTTTTTGCCTCTTTATAATAAAGAGCGTTTCATCTAATTTCCAGTGACACCTTCCTCACTCCTTTTGAGCTCTCACTAGAAGCATTTGTAGCATTCATATTTTTACTGACATTTTGTTTATAATAATGTATTTATTCTCTATGGGCTTTCTCTACCATGCTCCTCACTTTCTTATGCCTCCCAATAGTGTCTTTAATGTTCATATTTCTACCAATAATCTCCTTAAGGCAACCCAGGTTTTTTTCTTATCATACTTCTGAAAATTCTTCCAGCTTTTGCCAATTATCCAATTTCTAAGCCACTCCAATATTTTATATATTTGTTACAGCAGCACCCAACTTCCAGTACCAAAATTTATACTGGTTTCCTAGGCTTGCTGCAATAAATTAACACAACTAGGTGGCTTAAAATGTCAAATGTATTCTCTCACAGTTATGGAGGCCTTAAATCTGAAATCAATGTATTGGCAGGACCATGTTACCTACAAAGTCTCCGGTGGAAAATCTTTCATTTTCTCTTACAAGTTTTCATGGCTCCAGACATTCCTTGGCTTGTAGCTGTGTAACTCCAATCTCTGCTTCCATCTTCACAACACCTCTTGCTTTTCTCTGTGTTTCTCTTGGTGTCTTTTATAATGGCACTTAAAACTGGATTTAGAGCCCATCCTGGTAATACAGGCTGACCTCATCTCATGATCCTTAAATTAAATACATCTTCAAAGACTCTTTGTTTATATAAAGCTTATTTACACATTCTGGGGACTAGTATATGGGCATATTTGGGGGGGTTACCATTCATTTCACTACCCAAGCTATTCTATCCAAAATCTTTTTGTAGGTGCCCTATTGTACCTTTGTTCACCTTTTTTCCTTCCCAGGAACACTCTCTTTCATTAGATATAGGATGAGTTGTCTACTCTGTAACCACAACTTTCCAATGTGTTTGGAAAAAAAGTATTAAATTTAAAGTTTTTCTGACTTTTTTCATTATAAGGAATTATTAAATATTGTTTCTTCTAGTTCTTTATGTGCCATCCCAGCAGCCAGATACCCATCTGTATGCAATTTTATTTAACAATGAAACTGTATGCAATTTTACTTAGCATTGAGACACTACTGTTACTTGGCTTCTCAAGGATGGAATTTCCTTGCATAGAGAAAAACATGAGATATTTAGAAGTTGTGCAACAAATTGACCATAGTTTTGATTATACTAAGATTATACATTTGCACAATTATATGTACTTTTATTATACATTTGCACAATTACAAGTACTCAATAATCCCAGTGTGATTACATATGGAAATCACTCTATTGACAAAATGACCTTTGACTCTATGTTAACAACAAAACATTTTCCTAATACTTATCCTTCTGGCTACTCATACTGATTTTTTTGTTGTTGTTGTTGCCCAGACTGGAGTGCAGTGGCCACTCCCGGCCACTGCAGCCTTGACCTGTTGGGCTCTGGCGATCCTTCCACCTCAGCCTTCCGATTAGCCGGAATTACAGGCACGCACTACCACACCCGGCTGATTTTTTTATTTATTGTAGAGATGAGGTCTCGCCAAGTTACCCAGGTGGGTCTCAAACCCGCGGGCTCAGGCAATCCACTCACCTCAGCCTCCCAATGCACGGGATTACAGGCTGAGCCACCGAGCCCGACTTCATACTGATTTTTTAAAGTTTAAAATTACAGTTACTTATGTACAGTAGTTATAATTGGGGATATTCATAATTCATTATAATTCATAGATATTTCTATCATTTGATTTTATAATTAGATTGTGGTAGTCTAGATGAATATGTGAGTATATGTAGTCAGAAGCTTATTTATGGCTTATGCTTCTGTACACTAGATGGAAAAATAGTTTCAGTCTCAAGGTAATAAATATTCTTACTAAAGTATTTTGGGGCAGAATTTTATTTTCATTTTTATCTCCCCAGTAACTACCACATGGTGTTTTGTAGAGGCCGTTCTCAAACATAAGTGCATAAAACTAAACAAAATCTGACCAAAATTATCATATATTTACTTTCAATGGAGCCTTTTGTGAAACATAAGTAATTTAACCTGCTTACGCTTTAGTTGCAGGAAGTGTTATATTTCAGTGAGCTTTATCAGATTCATTCATTATCTCTTGAGAGCTAGGCTCTTGGATTTTATTTTTCCAGTCTGAATATTTGGATTTAAAATAATTAGTTCTCATATACAAAGCTTACATAGAACATCTTTATATAACAACCCATTAAAATTTTATTATACATATAAACAAGAACTGCTGGACAAATCTTGTAATTTTTCCTATTGATAACATCTAAAAATTTGAGTGCATCACTAATATGCAGTAATGCATCACAAATATGCACTAAAATTCACCCTCCTGAAAGAATCTAAATATTTTTATGATTAAACACTAAATTTTTAATTTATTAAGTCCATAAACATTTCATAAAATATGCTTTTAATGAGATTACCAATAACCTGAACATACTGCAGATACTATATTTTTTGAATAGAATATTTAATTTTTCATTTTTATGTTAGCTCAAGCTTTAGGTATTAGATTTCATACACACACACACACACGTACACACACAAATGAATCTAATTCCTTCATATATATGTTATGTGTGTATGTGTGTGTGTGTGTGTGTGTGTGTGTGTGTGTGTGTGTGTGAGAGAGAGAGAGAGAGAGAGAGAGATTTAAACTTTCTTTGCTCCTAAAATTAAAAATTTCCTTCTGTGTTAATTGTATTATTCTAATAAATTGGTGGACAGCTCGTGAGCTTTGCAGCAAAGGGAGATAACAATGGATACATCATACATTTTTTTTCTTTCAGTACTCAAAGGGACCAGCAGTAAAGTTAATGAGCTGGGCCTTTAAAAACTTCCCTGCTCATCTAGGGAAAGTTGTTCCACAATATGTGCATCACTGGTTTTAGTTTCAATTAGTTTTGATCAAAAGTTGTCAAACTTATCCAAACATACATTAAGGATGATCAATTTTCTTTTCAAATTTTTTATTTTATGTAGAATAAAATAAAGCTGCAAAGAATATACTTCTGTCTTCTGTGAACTATTTTATTAATTACTATTTTGTGAACTCTTGAGAGGCAAAAAATATTTTTTCTAATGACAAAAACTTGTCATTGATATTTTTTCCATCTCACTAACATACTGATAATGAGTGACTTTTGTAATTTATTTAATAGTCATCTGCATCAGGAGTAAATCACAGTTAAAACAAGATCCGATCTAAGTAGTTTATAGATAAAATCTGCCTTATCAAACTATAATTTAGTTCTTCTCATGATCTATTTGCAAGAAAACATTGGATTTTTTAGTGTGTATGTATTCTTAAATATTGATCCTGTATTTAAAGTTTATTCTAAAAACAAAAACCTTTAATCAAGTTTATTATTTGAAACACATTTTATTTTCATATTAAAAACTTGGAGCCCTAAGTATCATATTTTCTGATAGTTAAAAGTACTTAGCTATATTAGAAAGGATATAAGGTTTAATAGTATGTGGGAAAAAAATTCACATTCTAAAAAATAGCATATGAATTTTGAGAAAAAAATGTTTCATATGCACTACAAACATCAAATTTCTTTTGCGGTATCGTTTCTGTGAGACAAAGTTTCAAGTCTCATAGTAAAAGCCAAGTTAGAGTTGTTTTGCTAATTTACAGTTTCTGTTTATTCCATATGAATAAGGAAAAGTCAAGTGAAAAAAATCCAATCAATTATTTAAATGCTTTTTAGATTACAAAATATGGTTTATTTAGAAAGTAAATTAGAAAGAGAAAGAGAGAGAGAGAGGGAGAGAGACATTCACTTCCCCAAGGTAGGGGAGGAGACCAAATTTTAGAAAACGTGGCAGCAACCATAGCTCAAAGAACACATGGCTACACCAGTTTAGTAAAGCAATGACCTACTTAAAATATTTTAAAATTATAATTCCTTACATATTTCATAACATAATTTATAATCATAAAAGTATATCCTGATAACTGTGTACATCACTGAATTTTTATAAATTTTAGACTTTTAAAAAACCATATATAAACTCATTTAATTTTGTGACTATGAGATAAGATGAGGCATTATCATCTTCACTTTACAGTTGAAAGAAAGTAGCAGAGATGTGAAAAAATCTGCAATGTTTATACAGCACCAGATGTTAGAGCTGTGACTGGACTCCTAGACTGCTTAATGAAAATACCTCTGCATTCTGTACATTTGGGATTCTTCAAATCCTCACTTCAATTCTCTGAGAGAGGGATTGTTACTTTCTTTCTCCTGATGTCTTGAGAGGAAGCTGAGGGTCAGAGAACAGTTATCTACCTAAGTATCACAACTCCAACAACTGGCAGAATTGAAACTAGAGCACAGGTTTGTCTGACTTTTTTTTGTTCTTTCCTCACCCTGCCTTGATATTATTATTGGTAAAAGCTTTTAGTCAGGTATAGAGGTAGAAATATAAATAATCAACAACCATAATACCCACTGGAAAGCAGTGATGATTTTTGCATTCCCTTACATAATTACTCCTAGTTGTATGATAATTAGAACTTCATGTATATACTTTGCAGTCTCAATGTAAATATTCTGCCAGAAATAATAATAATAATAATAATAATAATAATAATAAACTTTTTTCATAAAGGAAACAAAAAAAGTTGTTTGGGGTAAGATCAGGTGAATAGGGAAGGCGGAGCATGGGGGTCATGGTGTTTATGATCAAAAACTGCCAAAAACTTAGAAAGGTGTGGGAAGATTGTTCATGTAAATCATCCATCATTAAATGGGTAAATGCTTGAAAGAATTTCCAGAAAAAAAATCACTGAAGTCAAATTCAGTTTCTCACAACCACAATAGTTAGTACACTGATGCTGATGTGTCAGAGGAAACCTGTACTACAAAGGGCTTGCCCTCCAAAAAATAATTGTTTTTTAGGGGGTTCCCCATATACTTCAGATTATCTAACACCACATTTTGAGGCCTTTTTTGAAATCATATTTCTGTTGAGAATCATGAATTAACTGTGTATATCTTCAACTACACAATACGTTTCTAAATTTTTAACAATTGTGATCTTTCACTTATTGGTCAGTTGTGTGTAGCACAGACAGGCTTTGAGACAGCTCAGTAAATCACCTTCATCTTGTTTTTCATAGACTATATAATAGCCATATTAACTTTATATATAAACCACTATCAAATTTATCATACTGCACTTTAATATTTTAATGATTTACATTTTCTGTATAAAAACTAACATGTTTTACTATCTTCACTTTTGTTAGAACTATTAGAAGATGTCATAATTTTAGAAGTAATTATTTGCTATTATGTTATAATTTTAGAAGTAATTATTTCATATATTGCATATGAAACATCACCTCTGTTCTCACAATACATGCAAAATGTGGATATTGGTGAACTAAGAGGCTCACTAACATACGCCAGCTTCATATTAAATATAATTCAAATTCATATCTCAGTAAGATGACAAATGGCCGTAAAAACTATATGTTGAAATTTTCAGGATTACTCTTGAACTGGTAAAATCGAGAATAAGAAAATCACTAGTAACTATAACATACTGTTGTTTTCAGCATATACATGTCTATTACAAAATATTTTAGACTTAAAGTAAAGCAATATAATCTATGTTATAAATGTTGCCAGTAGAAGAGAAGTGAATTCATTGTTTTTGCTATTGGTACCCCATTAGAATATAGGCCTCTTGAAGGCAATAATGTTGTTTTTTCTCTATTAGTTGTTATAGTCTTAAAAACAGGAAAAGTCCTTAGCACATAGCAGGAGCTCAACAATGCTTGTTGAATGACTGACTAACTGAAGAAATGAATGATTGCTTTAACCATTGAGAATGGCCAATAGTTGTTTGAAGATTAAAGTGATTCTTTCTCTAAGGTATATCTTCACAATATCAATGCAGTTGCTTTAAAAGTAAAACATGTATTATATCCATCTAGTTCTTGTTTGAATTTACAATATCAATTAATACACACAAACTTTTCTCTAATAGTAAATTAAGTACCTTATTTAATATCATGTCAGTATAACCTGAATATGTGATAAAATATTTTATTTATTATGCAATTTTGGCATTTTATGTATTCATTTTATGCAGGCTGGATTACTTCAGTCATCATTCATTATGGACAAATGATAATTTTCCTTATTTTTGAGTTGGAATCTTACTTCATTGACCAGGTTGGAGTGCCATGGAACACTCATGGCTATGCCAGCATCGACCTGCTGGGCTCCGGCGATCCTTCTGCTTCATTTTTCCAAGTAGCCAGAACTACAGGAGTGCACTAATTTTTGATTTATTGTAGAAATGAGGTCTCACCAAATTGCCCGGGATGGTCTTGAACCCCCAGGCTTAGACAATCAACTCTCTTCGGTCTACCAAATTGCTGGGATTACAGGCTGAGCCACCAAGCCTGGCCGATAATTTTCTTATTGTAAAAATCTGAGGTCTGTTGCAGTAGAATATTTATTGAAAAAACTAATATTACTGTTTTTTCTCTGTTTATCTATAACAGTGCACCAGAGTTTCATTCATCAGTCAAGTTATTGTATTATTGTACAAAGTTAAACCTTTTTTAATTGAATAACTCACCTTTTGTGCTTATATCAATTTTTGTTTAACTGAAATTTTGAAAATATAAACAATTTATAGAAGGAAGAGAATTATGAGCCATTTAACACAGAATTCCATTAAGTATCTGCACCTTTTAATGCTATATACACATATATCTACCAAAGAGTATTGTGCCTCATAACAAATCTGTCAAAATAAATTAAATATTTTTTCCAATATAATATTTGAAACTGTTAAATATTTAAATGGAATTTTAAAGTAACTACAACATTCTGTAAATATATTGCAAATAATTATTTATACATCCATATATTAATCTTGTATCTATGCAATTGGCTTATATGTCCCAATGTTGTGAATTATATTTATCAATGTCAATATTAAACACTTCAGAGTATGACCCTACTCACTTTTCATTTGTTACATAGTCAGATACTTTATGCCTTTTCTACTGCTTTACGTTCCCTCAACAAATTTTTCTGTCATGATATCTTCCTTTGCTATAATGCCTAAGCCTCCCCTACAAACTTCATTTTTATATAAACTACCCTCATATCTTTTTACCTCAGTGTTATATAACTTTGCTAAAAATATCTTATATAAAAGTATATTTGGGCTACTAAAATTAATATTCTACTTAGAATTCCTAGTGTTTGTCTTCATTGATTTAACTTTTTGGCTTCCCAAATCATTTCATACCCCTGAAAATTACTAGTTCTGCCTTATAAAGGACTTTTCTTTAATTATACACATTATATATGTACAAATATACTCATTTATAATATGCAATATTAAAACTTTATGAAGATCCGAATTATTCAGTAAGAGCTGTTATCTTCAGAATATACCTGTCTCTATATCTATCATCTTTTTCCTCTAGAGTTAGAAAAAAGGGTGCCATTTATTTTTGTTATTTTATTTTTAATTAAGTAATTGTACACATTTATGAAGTACTATATGATGTTTTGATATGTTTACATTGTGGAATGATTAAATCAAGCCAATTAACAAATATGACACCTAACATATGTTATTTTTGTAGTGAAAACGTTTAAACTCTACTCTTTTCAAAAATCAGAAAGCAATTTTGAAATATACAATGCATTATTTATTATAGTCACCATTCTGTGCAACTGATCATTGAAGCTTATTCTTTGTGTCTGACTGAAACTTTGTGCCATTTGATCAACATCTTTGCATTCTCTATCTACTCCCCTCCTCCAATCACTGGTAACCACCATTTTACTCTCTATTCCCATGTTTCACTTTTTAAGATATCACAAATAGATGAGGTCATGAAGTATATGTCATGCTGTGCCTTACTTGTTTCATCATTGACAATGTTCTCCAGGTTACCTTTTTTAAAGTGGTTCTTTCCAACATGTCTATGCAAGTGTCCTCTGAGACTTGATCGCATATACATTCTGTCTTTTCTTATCCACTAAATCTTGAAACACTTTGAAGAACTGGGGTAGGCAGAATAATGCCCCTCTGCTCCACCAAGTTGCCCATTTTCTTATTCCCAAAACCTTTACATATGGTACTTTAATTGGCGAAAGGGTATTTTGCAGGTGTGAATGAAGTTCAACATCTTGAGATAGGAAGATTATTCTAGATTATCTGAGTGTGTCCAGCATAATCACAGAGTCATTATAAATAAAATATAAGGCAGAAGAATGATTGTTAGAGTAATGTAGTATGTAAAAAAATCAACTGTCCATGGTGACTTTAAGATATTAGAAGTGATAGTAATCCTTATTCAGGATATATATTGGAGGTTAAACCACTAAGGCATGCAAGGGTGAGAAAAAGAAAAAAAAAATCATCAATCATAGAGAAAATTGATTGAAGTTGTCATTTACTCATTTAGCAAAAACTATATATAGAGTGTGTTTAGGAGAAAGAACTATGAGTTTCATCTTAGATTTGCTTAAGTTGGATTGTTGTAGACATATAAAACAAATACTTTTGCTTACTAGGGGTCATGCTGGTAATACAAATTTGGAAATCATTAGCATACAAATGGTATTTTTTTATGACTGAAAACAGGGAACTTTATTGATGGTACATGACGAGGTGGGGACAAATGGTATTTGAATTCATTAAATTAAATAAGATCTCATAGGAAATAGAAAGAGAAGAATGGCCAGTTTTCATCTATAGAATACTCCAAAAAAAAAAAAAATCAAAAGACTGAGATAAGCTAGCTATTGTGGGAGGAAGAAAATTAGGAGTGTGATATTATAGAAACATCAGAAGGAATGCATTTTAAGAGATCATTCAAGATTGAACAGCATGAAAAAATATAATTGATTCTTTTTGTTTGCAATATGACATTTGTTGGAGGGTTAAAAGCAAACACCCAAATGTGGCTGGATAAAAATATAATGAAGATAAGGAAGTGGAGACAGCAATTTTAACGTTTTTAAAAAATATTTTTCTATGACAAAGAATAGAGACATAAGGTAGAAACTGGAGTACAGAATGAAATCAACAGTGGGCTTTTAAATATGAATAAGTGTTAATGAAAATTTTTGTAAGCTACTGAGAATTATCTAGTCAGGAATGAGAAATTGATGACTATGGGAGTGAAAACCTTTTTTAGGTTAAAGTAGATAAGGTTAACATAAAAATGCATCATCAAGACTGGGAAACTATTGAGAGAGAAATGAACAGAGGAAAGTATTAACAATTAGTTACAAGAGGGATAAATTTTTCCTACGCTTACCAATAAATATGGTCAGTCTAGAAAAAAGATATAGAATGCAGAATAAAAGTAAAGTGCCTTAGGGAAGAGCAAGGATATATGTTTCATTGTAGCAAGTGGGATGGCTGAGTAACTGTAAATTAATTCCATGCACTGGTGGATATAGTGGTGAGGTGTGGTGCTGTTCATCTGATTGTTTCAATTTTTTCAATGAATGTGAGGTGAAATCATAAAGTTTCAAATAGAAGGGGAAAATATTAAGACATCAACTTGCAGAGTGAGATTTAAGAACCAATTTGAAATTTTTATTCATGAATATAAAGTGAAACTAGTCACTGTAATAGTTTGATTTTTATATAGGAAAAGTCAGCTTATTGGGTATATCCATGCAAATAATTAGATTTAATCAGAATTAAAGTTTAGTTTAAAGAATATGATCAATAAATAAAAAGCCAGAGAGTTCCTACAAAGAAGTAGTAATACTGAAATGTGCAATTCAACCTACATAGGGAGGAAAATAAGGGCATTTCAGAGATTGATGAATAATAAAAATGTGGTAGAATCAATGAATTGGAGGCACCAATAGAGTCAAAGAATTGTAGGTGTGGAGTTAAGTGAGTGCATATTATTAAAAGTGCTGGTAAGAAACTACATTCTTGCCAAAAAATATTTTGGAAAACAGTGCAATTATTACTGTTAACAGGGTTAAGGCTAGAAAATAATCCTTGGAGTTTAGGAGGCCAAGAACACTGTCAGGGTATTAAATGAATCATCTGTATGACAGTTAAAATCACTACTACAAAAGGTGACTAAAGGATGAAAACAAAGACTATGATACAAATGCATTGAGGAAAAGTGTCTAGGAGTTCAAGATGTGAAGGAAAAGAGATTGGAACTAATATTGGGCAACAAGGAATACCTGACCTCACCTCCAGTCCTTCAGGTGTATGTAGCAAGAAAGGAAATATAGCCCTCAAAATGTCACTGGAGTAAGTGGAAGATTTCTTCAAGCAACAGGTTTTAGCTAACTCAGAAAAGGGAGGAGAACATTTAAAGAGGAGATTGTGGGTTAATATGGGGGATATTGATCAAAGAATATTCCAGGAAACACAGTAGAAAGACTTAGAAGGATGAGAGTATAGCTTATTTTAGGGGCTATACAGAGAAAAGCATATGGAGATAGCTTGGGAACTTTTGGAAAACTTGAGTTTCTGATTGTGACTGTGACAAACGGAATAAGCAGTATAAGTTTATACCTTGTATGTAATAGGGAAGGCAAGTAATCAGTTCAAGTTATGACTTGCATTTTTTTCCACTACTGGAAATGAGACTATTGAGAATCTAAACTTACCACAGTTCCAGGTGACATGACAACTTTGGATATGGAAGAGGGCCTCATCAAGAGATGACTATCTTTAGAAGTTGGATGAGCTATGAAAATCCGGTGAAGGGGTTATCAAAAAGCCAGTGCTAAGTGTGAAGACTTCTGAACATTTCCACCTCTCTAGGAGCATGAATTATTTGTGAAGTCCTTTATGTCAGCTCATTTTGTTTATGGAAAAAATACCATCTCGCTTAAATATTTTTTCTGTAAATGTATTATCTTGTTTTAAGAACTTATTTTTTAAATTAAGATGAAATCCTTCCAATCCATGAGCATGGGATATTTTTCCATTTGTTTGTATCCCCTTTGATTTCCTTGAGCAGTGTTTTGTAGTTTTCTTTGTAAAGGTCTTTCACATCCCTGGTTAGGAAGATGCCAAGGTATTCCATTTTTTTTTTTTTTTTTTGTGGCTATTGTGAATGGAATTGTGCTTTTTATTTGGGTTTCTGTTTGCTTATTAGTGGAGTAAAGAAATGCAAATGTCTTTTGCACATTTATTTTATAACCTAAGACTTTGCCAAAGTCCTTTATCAGAGTAAGGAGATTTTTGACAGATTCTCTTGGGTTTTCAAGATACACAATCATGTCATCTGCAAAGAGAGATAGCTTGACTTCCTCTTTACCTATTTAGATACCCCGATTGCCTTCTCTTCTCTGATTGCTCTAGCCAGGACTTCCAATACTATATTGAACAGGAGGGGTGAGAGGGGGCATCCTTGTCTTGTCCATCCTACCTAAGGCAATCTACAGATTCAACGCAATACCCATCAAATTACCAGCAACATTCTTCTCAGACCTAGAAAAAACAACAAAGGAATTCATATGGAAACACAAACGACCAAGAATAACCAGAACAATCCTCAGCAAAAAAAA
>CAUYQG010007211.1:0-25275 GCA_963574415.1 Tarsius wallacei
AGCCGGGCTCGGTGGCTCAGCCTGTAATCCTGCGCCTTTGGGAGGCTGAGGTGAGTGGATTGCCTGAGCCCGCGGGTTCGAGACCCGCCTGGGCAAGCAAGACCTCATCTCTACAATAAATCAAAAAAATTAGCCGGGCGTGGTAGCGCACGCCTGTAGTTCCAGCTACTTGGAAGGATCGCTGGAGCCCAGCAGGTCGAGGCTGTGGTGGCTGGGAGCAGCCACTGCACTCCAGTCTGGGCGACAGAGTGAGACTCCAACTCAAAAAAAAAAAAAAAAATTTGTATACCTAACCCTGAATTGTACCCCACAATTTTAAAATAAAAAATTTAAAGGTGAAAAAAATTTGTGTATTTATTCTTACATGTTGAAACTATAGTCACCTTCAAACTGCTTTCTGTTTGATGCAATACGCCTATCGTGACATTTTTTTCCAATGTTCAAAACAGTTTTGGAACTTGTCTATTTTGATGCCTTTTAGTGCTTCTGCCATTTTTTGTTTCACCTCTCCCCTTTGGGGACTTTTTTCATTCAGGGAAACAAAAAAAAAGGTCACAGGGCAAAATTGGGTGAATGCGGAGGGTGAGGCACAGAGTCCATGCCGTTTTGGGTCAAAAACTGCTGAACACTTAGTGCGGTGTGGGCAGGTGTTCTTGTAAATCACCCATCATGAAATGGACAAACCAAACACATTGAAAGAATCTTTAAAAACAAATTCACTGAAGCTGAACACAGCCTCTGACAACAATGCTAGCTAGGACACTGATGTCAATGGGTTCCTAGAACACTTACCTAGAAGGGGAAGCCTGTACTACAAGGGGTTCATCCTCCAAAAAGATAATTCTGGGGGGTTTTGGTCCCCTGTGTGCTTTTTAAAAACCATATAACATGCATAAAATTGTACTATTAGGTTCCCATCTTATTTTTTAATGTCTTACTAGGTTTTTGAGTGCTATGCCCCAATCCCATTTATCCCACAAGCCCTGTGGTTTTTATTGCATAATTTTGCATAGCACAGTGATTTTCTGTAAACTCATTTGTCATGTTATAGCAGAACTGAATGTAGTTTATTTGAGAAACATGGAAATTCTGGTGAGGAAATACAGAAAGAAGGAGGTGAGACAGGAAGGAAAGGTAGCCTATAAAAACTGGACCGTCAAGCATATTACTACTGTGAGTGTCTGGAGTTTCATCCCACTGGGAAATTCTCAGATTTAGCCCAGCTGAGAGGCGAAGGAGCTGGGATATTTATACACCAACTCCTCTTAGGTCCTGGTCGAGGACTGTTCCTAGAGGTGCTAATTCCAGTCCACTGAGTCCTCAAGAAGGCAGGGAGATGTGGTTATGAAAAGATGGAAATCCCACTGGAGTACAGAAGTGGCAAGACCCAAGGGATATGAGTCATCATCCTATGAACGTCTGTCACAAAGGCAAAAAAGGGACAAATATTGCAGACAAAAGGAAGACAAGAGAATAAGATTGTACATTTCAAATCCTTTTACTTTAAACTAGTGTTTCCTAAGCTTGTCTGGTACTAGGAATTACCTGAGGTTTGTTAAAATACAAATTCCTGGTACCCACCCTACAGTTTTTTAATCAAATTCTCTAGGGGAAGAGCCTGAGAAGTTTGTTTATGGCGAACAAACGTTCCCCTACCTCACTGTCACCCTCCAAAGATGACTGCCTTATCCAGCAAGCCTGGGAAACACTGTCAAACATATAATCTGCTAGTTCTGCCAGATTCCAACTAGGCACAGAAGACGTTCTCATACTGAGCCCCAGGGGCAGAAGAATGACTAGAAATCAGTGTGGCAGAGGCCTACAGTGGTGCTCAGCCCCTCCAGTCCCCAACTTCACCCACTCTCAGAAAGCAAAGAGGTGGCACATCGGCTATGGTCATTTGTCTCTTTCCTTAATCTTCAACAGCAATAAGTGGCTTATGGAGAGCTCGAGGGGCCAGGCGCGCAGGCCTCCCGGCCAAGGTCGCATCCTGCCCACCCACAAGTAAGGTCACATAAGGCCCCAGAATAGCTTCTCTACTCCTAGAGATAACTCGGCTTCAGGAAATTGCTGTACATTTAATCTCCTAGAGCTTAAGACCAAGGCAAATCCCACCTCACCACCCACGGCCAAGTACAGAACTAGAATTCTGCAGCCAGCCAGCCCATCCAGAGCCAGGGTCAATATCTTGTGCCTCATCCTCAATTCCTTATTTTTCCTTAACCCCAAATATGGCTCATTTCCCAACCTGGTCAAAGAATAAACCTCTCATCTATAAAATCAAATAAAATAACTTGATACAGAATGTTGCCCTAGAGGTGATGAGTAAATAAACTTATGTATTCAGTTAAATTGTTCTTATGGCTGCATCAAAAACGTCCAGATATAAAATGTCAGAGTAATGAAGCTGGAGTTTATTTTTATATGCAACAATGTCTGAATCAGAAGGCCAGAACCGTCCCTCATGGCTAAGAAGAAATGGAGAGGCCAGCTACCCAGGCTTCTTTGGGAAAATCTAAACAGCCTCACCACTTGATTTATAACCTCACTGCTTAAGTACCAGCTCAACTGCTGCGATAGGAACAGCACTAACCTTGGACATGGGCTTGTATTAGCCATCCTGGGCAGCAATGCTTTCCCCAATGTTCAGTAATGAGAGTTCACACTGCCATCTTCATGTGACATCTTCTGAACAAATATTCCAACAGGAAAGAAGACAGGCATCTACAGATTGGTGAGCACACGAGGAGGAATGAGACTGAGACCAGAAGTTGTAAAAAGGGTTCATGTCCGGAACTCAGGTAGAAGTATGGTGGGATCAGCCCTCCAAGGGAAGGCAAGACAGTTTGGAAAGTTCTAAAAAGGTACCAAGAATTCTTTGGCCAGCTCTTATTGCTCATTTGATGTCTCTCATATCCAGGGTCCTCAACTTTAAAAAACAAAGTAGGGGGAGAGGAGATGGTTCATATGACCCGAGATAATGGGAAGATGGGGAAAGGTATAAAAAAACAAAAACAAAATAATAGTTCCTAGTTGTAGTCAAGGATAATGAAACCAAGGGTGAACAAACTTTCAGAGACAAACTTCCAGGTAAACCCTGGGGGATAGAGGTACACCTTTCAGAGTTGAGAACTTTAGTCCAGATATAAAGTATGCTGATAAACAAATGTTGGTAGAAAGTTACTGTGTGCTGGATTATATTTGCTGCATGAGCACTATAAAGAGATACTGGAATTGTCTACTGCTACTATTGTTCTTGCTGTTATCATGATTATGGCATGATAGCCTTAAGATAGCATTCATTTATTACAACTGCCTTTTAAAAAGGCAGTTTTCATGAGCTTGTTTCTTAACCATTTTTGATTGCTGACTGGAGAAGCAGCATAGCACAGAAGAAAGGCCATAGAAGACTCAGGACAGGCCCTGGATTATCCACCTTTAAGCTGTGTGACCTTGAGCAAGTTTCTTAACCCACTGAATCTAAGTTTCTAAGTTTCTGCATTTGTAAAATGGAGATACAAGTTATAAAGCTGGCTCTTCCTGCCTCAGATGGCTGTTATAAGGACCAAATGAAAACCCTGTGTAAAAATATTTTGTGAAAGTAACATACCGTAGAGATTAAATTAATTTTAACTATTACCTGAAGTTGAGGAATATAGAAAAATGCCTCCCAACACCACCATTTGCTGGGGAGCAGTGGATTCTTTTAAAAGGATTCTGCCTAAACCCCATAATCACCACAGAACTTTCATTGGCAAGTACTAAAAAACCATTGTTATAAGTCAGTTCCCTAAGAATTCCAGGGAATATAGGAAGCAGCAACACAAGGTGGTCAGATGAAGGCTTTAGGTTTGAATCCTATCTCCAACCCTTATTAACGTACTTAACTCCCCTGTACCCCAAGTTTCCACATACTGAGTTCTCTTGTATATTCCCTAAAGAAATGAAAACTGGTACTCAGACAAATACATGTACAAACATGTTCACACAGTACTATCCACAATAGCCAAAAGGTAGAAAGAGCCCAAAGGTGCATCCACAGATGAACAGATAAACAAAAGATGGTCTGTCTACGCACTGGAATGTTATTCAGCCATAAAAAGGAATGAAGTGCTAATACATGCTATAATATAAATGAACCTAGAAAACATTATGCTAAGTGAAAGAAGCCAGTCACAAAAGGATGAATATTGTATGATTCTAATTCTATGAACTATCCACAGTAGGAAAATTCATACAGACAGAAAGCAGACTGGTTACAAGGGGCTAAGGGGAGATGGAAATGGGGAGTGGCCGCTTAATGGGTATGGGGTTTCCTTCTAGGGTGATGACAATGTTCTAGAAGTAGATAGAGGTGATAGTTGCAAACCATTGTGAATGTACTAAATGTCACTGAATTGTTCATTTTAAGAATGGTTAATTTTGTTATGTGAATTTCATCTTCATTAAAAATATGCAATTCTAAAATAATAATAATACCAACCTCAGGCTTACTATGAGGATTAAATGAGATAGTATATGTAAAGCACTCAACACTATGCCTGGCACAAAGCAAACACTCAAGAAATACTGATCTTTATCATTCTTGCCCCTATCTTTCAGAGAAAGAGGGTGAAACACCAAAGCCACACTGTGAGAGATAACTAGATTAAGACTGAATGTCATTCTTGGCTCCTGATAAAAAGGGCTAATCTAACTTGTGCTCTAAAGACAAAGGAACACACCCCTTTCCCTCACCTAATGAATCCAAAACCTCTTTAGTTTGTCAATGTCTTGGGCAATATGCCAATAAGAAAAGTTGGCCGGGCTTGGTGGCTCAGCCTGTAATCCCGCGCTTTGGGAGGCCGAGGTGAATGAATTGCCTGAGCCCGCAGGTTCAAGACCCGCCTGGGCAACTTGGCAAGACCTTATCTCTACAATAAATAAAAAAAAATCAGCCGAGTGTGGTAGCGCACACCTGTAGTTCCAGCTACTTGGAAGACTGAGGCGGAAGGATTGCCAGAGCCTAGCAAGTGGAGGCTGCGGTGGCCGGAAGGGTGCCACTGCACTCCAGTCTGGGCGACAGAGTAAGACTCCAACTCAAAAAAAAAAAAAGAAAGAAAACAGACCAGACACCCCAGGCAAACCATGGTGAGAGCAGGCTAGATCTTTACTAAAAATAACTGAAAAGAAGCAACAGTATTTTACATTCTAAAAGGGAAAACCCTTTATGGCAAGAAGCATGGAGAATCCCCAGAGGCAAAAATTTCCGGGGATTTAAAAACACACCTGGGATGTCTTGTCATTCTTCATTTTTTCACTTTGATCTTCATTACAGTGGGGTGAGGTGTGGTTTCAGGTATCAACATTTTTCTTCCTCAAAGCAAAACTCCAGCACAAGTAAAGGCAGGGGAAAGTGTGACAGGTGAGTTCACAGGAGCACCCAAGTCACAATAGAAAAGAACTCATCATATAAATACCCCAGATGTCAAAACAGCAATAATATCATCTCTTCACTCATTTCATGATCATTAATGAACCATGAACCATGTACCCATTTATGAAGCTCATGAAATATGGGATCTAAAGATGTTGTTTTTTACATAGGAAAGAGTAGAGATTTTTGCCTGTTTTTATTAGTTGGCTATTTTGGGGCTGTTTGTTTTAGCAAGAAGCCTAATATGACTGGCCAATGTGGTTGTAAAAACCCAGATACAAGCTGGAAAAAAAAACAACTATAAAAGGTAGTAAGGAATCTGAAAAACAGACTCTTCGAGCTACACTCCATCATAACAAGATTAGTCATCTAATCTGACTGGCGTTTTGCTTTTTTCCCAGCCTTAATGTGGCCAGGGGATGATATGTCACAGATTTATGCCCCAGAAACCAGTGAACCTGAAAAATCCCCCAGCAGATTCAAGAAGGCACAGCTACATCTACTTGATAAAATCTACTTTCCAATTGGGACCTAACTGCAAGGGGGTCTGGGAAATGTAGTTTCTGACTCTCCAGCCTCTCTAGTACAGTATAGAAATGTACTAGCCTCTCTAGTACAGTATAGAAAGACAAGCAAGGACATGGGAACAGATGCCAGATGACAATCCACCACCTTGTCAGGAATTAGAAAGGCAGAAATTTCTGTAGTTCTCTCTCTCAAGTAATTACCAATGTCACAAGAAGAGAGTAGAGATTCCAAGCCCCTGAAGACTCTCAGTGCTGTCACGACAAGTAAACCTGAGTTTAAGTGGTGTGTGTGTGAGAATACGAGATGGGAGAAGCAACCAGTCAGTGCTACTTCCAGGACTGAGTGCTTTGGAGATGCAAGGTGACAAAGTTCTGCTTTAGTTTTAACTTACATTTCACACATGGCATCTTATTTCCATATTCTTCAGTTCTATTTTGGTGGGATCCCTAAGTGATGAGAGTCAGATGAGGAAGAAAAGTGCTGGGTGTGAGAATTAAGTCTGATTGTGTAGAGGAAAACACCTGAAGCTCAAATGTGATTTTTATTTTACAGTGCATTAAGCGAAAGAAATGTATATTCAACCATCTTCCCTCCTCAGGTCTAGGACCACATCACACCATACCACACCACATCACACCACACACACACACACACACACACACACACACACACCATATTTTTCACTCTTAACCCTGCTGGACAGACATTGCAACTTAGTCAAAAAAAAATATTGAGTCAGGAAACCTGGTTTTGATTCTCTGTTCCCTCACTGCTTGGCTCGGGTAAGTCACTTTCCCTCTCTGAGCCTCTGCTTCCTCATATGGAAAAGAACACTGATCCCAACATTATGCAGATTAAATAAGAGAATGTATTCCGTGTTACATAAGGTAAATCACAATGAAAATTATAGTTATTTTAAATCAGTAAATATACCTTGTATCACTTATTTTAGATGAGCAAAAGTTCAAAGCTTAGTAACCTAATGTCGTTGCAGATTGGAAGGAAGAAGGCTCTCATACACGCAAGGTAAAAGCATAAATAGTGCAACCTAATCAAAAAACAATTTGTCAGTTTCTCTCCAGCTAGAAAGCGTATCCCTTTGATCTGGCAATTCCACTGTATGGAATTTACCCCCAGACATACTTGCAAAAGCAAGCCAAGTTATGTGTGTAAAAGAATACACAATACAGCAATGTTGATAGCAGAAAATGGAAAAGGCTACATCTGTCAGTGGGGACTAGTTCAATAAATTATAGAGTTTTAAATACTATGCATGTGATGAAAAGAATGAGTAGCTCATTTGGAACTAGAAATATTGCTAAGGCAACTAAGAAGATAACAAATATTGTGTGTAGCATGAGATAGACTGATAGAAAGATATTCATGCTAACACACACACATAGGTAATTGAATGAAACCTTTCTGGAATGATACACATGAGCCTGGCATCAGTGTTTATCTTTGGAGAGAAGACTAGAACTCAGGGGAGAGGAAGGCTTTCACAGTTCATTTTATTTTATCCCTTTCTTTAGAGTTGGAGGTTTTATTTTTAACCATATGCATATATTTTAGCTTTTAACATTTCAAATTAAGCCGGGCTCGGTGGCTCAGGCTGTAATCCCGCACTTTGGGAGGCTGAGGTGAATGGATTGCCTGAGCCCGCGGGTTCGAGACCCGCCTGGGCAACTCGGCAAGACTTCATCTCTACAATAATTCCAAAAATTAGCCGGGTGCGGTAGCTCGCGCCTGTAGTTCCAGCTACTTGGAAGGCTGAGGCGTAAGGATCCCTGGAGCCCAGCAGGTCGAGGCTGCAGTGGCCGGGAGCGGCCACTGCACTCCAGTCTGGGCGACAGAGTGAGACTCCAACTCAAAAAAAAAATTAAAATTACACACCATAAATGAAAACCAGCAAATGGAATCAAGAAGCCATTTTTACAAGTGGATGTTGTAAAAATAATACATCAGCAAATGAAAACACTGTATTGCCACATGAGGTGGACCAGGCTCAGTGTTTAGGGAACAATGCTCTGTTGGCTGCCAGGCCCATCTCTCCCTGAACTTCCTTGTCTTTGGGAATCATGAAAGATAGAGGGAGCAGAGGAAAAGAGAAATAGAAAGCCAAAAAAAATAAATATGGAAAAAGCCCAAAAGTAAATGAGGAGAAAATATGATGTAAGAAGAGGGTGAGGAAAGTCAACATTCTCAAACTGGCATGGGGCTGTGAGAAGAGACACCTTGAGGGTCAATTTCACAACTTTGCATGTACAGTTTGTACTTGAGTGGATATTTTCACCGTAAGGATGGCTGTGGAAGAAGCATGCATGTCTTGTTAGCTGAGAATCCCAAGAGGTAGCAGATATGTAATCCTTTTACAGAAGACTCCTGTTGTTCCTAATATTTATACAGCTATATATACACAGATGGGTACCAGCACAAAAGAGCAAAACTTTCAAATCACTACAGATTCAAAGCTGTAGACACCACTTACAAAAAGTGTGTAAGCCAGTGTGCACCAAGTGTATTTCAGAACCCTCCCTCTAGGGGATATTAATAAAATGCTACCCAAAGAGTAGATTTCATGGTGAAGCAAGGATGGCAAACACTTGAATAACCAAAGCTGAATAGGTTCCCCAACTGAAGAATATCTAGGTTTCTCTATTGTGCTCTATGTACGGTAAATCCCAAGAAAATGGGACGTGGTATGCAGCAGCTCCTAGACTTCCTGACTGAGAAACCCTTCCTTTTAAATATGGTGCTGGATTCATGGGTCTTGGAATGTGCTTTGGGAAGCCAATTCATTCAAATGTTGTTTTTCCTTCTCCATGTTGAGATCAGAGAATGACTAGGTATGGGAATTAGTAGTTATGCACAGAATATCATACCCCAAAGAAATATTTCAACATACGGATTGAGGGAAAAAGTATAAAAGTCAGGTGCTGTGGCTTAAAAAAAAAACTCTGAAATTATCAACATCCCCTATCATGTTACTCTGGAAAGAATTCAAATTATGCATTTTAATTCCTTCATTGTAGAAATAAGGAAACAAATAAGGCCCAGATAATCCTCAGCCCAGAGAGAATGGTGTTAGCGGTTCAGAGCTGGGACTTTGGAGTCACAATGACTGGGTTCAAGGCCCAGCATTCCACAGGACCTTGAATAAGTTACCTGACCTCTCTGGGCTTCCATTTCCTCATCTATAAAATGAAGATAACAGTAGTCTCTACCACATAGAATTGTGATACAGATTAAACGAGTTTGTATCTGCAAAGCACACAGGACAGGACCTGGCACATAGTAAGTACTAGATAAATGTTTCTTTAAGCAAAACAAAGTCAACAAGGCCTTAGGGTCTTAAACCGGGGCATCCATTACCATTCTTACACAACACTTTCACTCTCATTAAACAGTAATTTAAAAAACTAAATCTAAAAGGATAATGGTTTGGTCATCATCAAAACGCCAATGTTAATGGGAGGTTAATAGGCCCACCATTGCCAGAGCAAATTGTAAGAATTCACATAACACATCCTCCTCCAGAAACACATACTGTATCATTAATGTGTGTGTGTGGGGGGGGGGGGGGCACGCGTGCACCAGGAAGGAAAGGGATACGTTGATTTCTTCTTTTCTTGCCTGTCTTAAGGTTCTAGAAATATTAGGTCATTTTTAAGAGGATGTTCATGGTCTGCATGGGCACTAGAGAGGTAGAGACTGTAGACTCAGAATACTAGAGAGAGGCACAAGAGAAGGAAGAGTTGAAATGTGGTATATAGGTGCTCAAAGGAAAACAGGGTGTGTTTCTGACAGGTAAGTGTATCAAGTTGGGATATAAAGATGGGATGAGGTCCTCTCTTTAATTTGTTCTAAAGCAGAAGCATTGGAAAGACTAGAAAACTCTGACTTCTTAAATGCAGGCTGTTCTTAAGTCAAATGGCATTAGTTGCCTTGTGCTGGCATTTGAGTTTCAGCCTGAATGCTGAAATGTGCATTTGCTAACTGGAGCATGAAGAAGGTTCCAGACAGAGAAGGGGCATGGAGGGACGGGAAGAAAAGGAGAGGGTCGGGAGACTGTCTATCTTCTGCCCTCCACTCTCCTGCCCAATCACAGAGCTGGGCAGGATCCGAATTGCCCATGAGATCGTGTTCACCTGACTTTCTTCATGAAACCAGCGCCTTCCGAGCTCAGGAAGGAAATCTCCAAATATTCAGTGAGGAGAATGGCACATTAACAAATGCAGGAAGAAAATGATGGAGGGGACCTGAAGAGACAGGTTCTTTTTTTCTTCAAATATACACAGGCATCGATTTAGAGTGGTGCTTAAGAGGTTGGCTTATGATATTGAACATTGAGGTTAAAGAAAAAAAAAAGAATTAACTGAGCTCAATGAACTCTCCACCAAACAATTGAAAGTGGAGTCATAAACACCAGAAGTAACCTCATGGGGAAACTGCTTTCTTTGAAGGTACGCCAAAGACTCCTAATATTCCCAAGCAGGTCAGCCTAGAGCTGCATTTTCTCACAAGGACAGTGATCATATTCTATGAACTCCAAATCTGTATACTTGGCTGCTCACTGAGATGAAATATCTGAAATTATTACTGTCCTGAAATCTTTGAGACTTGTGGTTACCCCACCTACACATCCTGACCTTCCTTTTTCCCACCTTGGTTATAGTCTCAGGTAAGTAAGTCCATCCAAACACCCCGATCACTTTTATGGTCTCCTCAAGAAGGGCTATTGGCTCTTCTTTATCCCCATAAACCAGGAATGCAGCAGAACTTTTTAGAAAACTATAATAATATTGCCATTTATTGAGCATTTACAACATGACAGGAAACTTATACAACACTATCTAATTTAATCTGCCAAATAACCCTTTAAAGACAGGCATTGTCATCCCCACTTTCAGGTGAAACAATAGCGTCTGGGAGGAGTTAACAGCCTTGACTAGGGAATTTCCCACAGCTGACAAGTGGTGGTACCACGATTCAAACCCCAGTCCACCTAACATAAAAGCTCCACACACTTGTCCCTATTCCATGCTACCTCAGACCCTTGTCATTCTCTTCTGAAGGAGCAGTTGACAATCATGGACTCCATTCTTTAGCCTCACATAGAAAGGGAGTCACAGTCCTAGCTATTTATTGCTAATGTTGCTTCTTCAGAATGCAAGTTCTAATCAGACACCCCAGGAGGAAACGTGGCCAAACATTACAACCAGCAACAATGGGATCACAGCTGGGCATTTCTATGAATCCTTTGCCTTCCTCCTCCCCCTCTACAACCTCCAGATGAAAAACAAACGATAAGATACAATCAGAATCAAGACAGGCTCCCAGCAAAATAAAACCTGACCTCAGCCTAGCAAACATTTACTTCAGTCATCTGGGTTCCCCAGGTTTATGGCTTAAGGAAGCAATTGCATTCAATGCTCCTGTGTCTGCTGTTTGCTCTCCATGCCTCAAAGCCCCAGCTTGTGAATCATCTCTGAAAGCCCAGACTGGGAAAGGCACCGGCCTTCCTTTCCCACCTACTAGGGGATTAATTTCATCATGCCACTTATCCTGGTTATCAATTCACACATGTGCCTCAAAATGCTTCTCAACATAAAATCAAAGTGGTTTTTAAGCATGGGGGAAGTCCCAGACTCAATTCGAGGATTAAGATTAAAATAACAAAATATACTCAAACCTGTAGCCAGAAGAAAGATGCAGTATTAAACACAGTCCTTTCTTAGCACTCTATATCCATGTAAGTCGTGCTTATTATTTGCCTACCCTCTCAAAGCCCATCTCCTTTCAGAACCCTGCATGACAAAGTGTGAGAGCTGGTGGTAGGGATGGGGAGCCCCACTCAGATCCCCTTTACCAGGCCTGGGCACCACTCCTCCAGCTACTGTGAGTGGTGGCTGCTAGTGGTTCACAGTTGCCTTCTTTTCTTAGGAGAGCTGCCCTTGGCTGATGAGAACCACCTTGCCTGGAAAGCAAGTTGCTCCTTTCCCATGAGCATCTCCCAGCCACTGAATGACTGATACAGCTACATTCTGGATCAGCAATATCCCATTCTCCCATTCAGTTTCCTGAATATCCTTACACATTTCTCCTAAGAGCTCTCTCCCATTAAATCACAGGTGCTAGAATCCTTGTTTCTGATGCTGTCTCTAGGGAACTCGACCCAAGACACAAAGGTAGAAGCAAAGATAAGTAATAGAGCAAAACTTTGCTATAAGGGACCCCATGATACCAAGATTTGGGATTTAATATAGTTGGTGATAGGTTATATTTTCAAATAGGGGCAAAGTAAAGTTCTTATTTTGGAGTAAGAGGATGGAAGGAATGTGGAAGGGAAGGTAGGTTGGACTGGGAAATGGCAGGCAGCCCTATATCAGCAAGTGATGCCGGGAGGAGGAAGAAAGTAAGTCCCTGAATCTCCAGTATTCTCCTGGCCCAGTCTCCCCAGATAGGCCAATGAAAGGGCACCAACTCAACAGGAGATTCCTGGACTATCTCAGCCGGCCACAGGACCTAGAATCATCCCCATCAATATTTAAGCCAGAGAAATCGCCACCAGAGACTGCAGCCACTGCTCGGACAGTTTTGGATCACACAGTCAGACTCTGGGAATGCTGGGTCAGGTAATTATGTAGACTTGCCTAATGTTTCATTAACCTCATTAGCATGACATTTTACTTTCATACCACGAGAGAGGTTCACTGTATTATGTTTAAAGTTGTTAAACTCAAAGTGGAAAACAATGATAACCTCATCAATTTTTACCCATTATATATTTAAATCTACACAAACACAAGGAGAGGAAGATTCAGTGTTATAAAACCGGTTTAATAGAAACCCAAAACTCACCCTTAGGCAATATATCTATGTAATAAATCTGCACATGTGCCCTACGAATATAAAATTTAAAAAAGAAAAGAAAACCTCACTCAATTTTCCAGAATATGCACAGAGAGAAGACATCACAACTAAAAGATATATCTACACAGCCATGGCTTGAGTAAGGTCGAGGCTAGGATCCCTTTGATGTTTCTCCATAATCACTCTAATCTAACCATCATGGCTTGGCTGAACATCTTGTTTTTCCAGCTGCTTGGGGGACTACCACATCGGATCTGTGGCTAAAGGAAAAGTATAGCAACATCATAGCAATATCACTTGTGTCATTTGTTACCCTCAAACCTCAGCATCACAAATTGTGCTATGAAGAGACTGTTGGATGATACCAAGTAGAATGAATGGCAAGAACCTCTTGACTGCAACACCCTGAACTGCAAAATAATATGGTGTTTGGTGCCCCAAGCTTTGAGTTATACTTGATGAAACAGTTCCTATTTCAGAACCTTGGGGCAAGGCAAGATTTTATCAAGGGATGAATCAAGTGGAGGCAGGTATGTGAGGGATATCTCTCTGTCTCCTCTAAAATCCCTGTTCGGACAAGATCAGTAAAGTTTAGGTAAAGAGATGATGTCACAGGAATTGGAACTCTCATATCCTACAGAGGTAGTTACTCCTCAAAAGTAGAGTTTCCATTGGAAAGACCACTTTAGAGAATAATTTAGCAGTATCTAAAAAACTGAAAAGGAACAAACCTTTCAATCCAGAAACTTCATTTCTAGTTATATACCCCGAAGCAATGGTTGTTAATGCTGCACATTGGAATAATCTGTGGAGCTTTAAAAAAAAAATACAGGTGCCTGGGTCCCATTCCAGTGATTTTAATTTAATTGGGCTGGGTACAGCCTGGCAGTGGGACTTTTAAAAGGACCTTAGGCAATTCTGGTGTGTACAGAAGTTTGAGATCCACTGCCCTAGAGACCTTTCCCCCCATGTGCCATAAGGACATTTGACATAATTGTTTGTGGCAGCATTGTTTGCAAGAAAGTGGAAGTAACCTAAATAGTCATCAGTAGGAATGTGCATAAATACATCGTACTGTATTCGTTTTATAGCATTACTCAGGGCAGTTGAAGATGTTAAAGCTGTGTGTGGCAATATGTTTAAGTCATAAAGCAAGTTACAGAATGACACATACAATATTATACGATCTATGCAAAGATTTAAACCATATCAATACTATGTTTGAATATATACATATAGTAATAATATTAAAATAAAGTTAGGTGAGGACTGATAAATACAAAAACTAGGATAATAACATTGGGGAGGAAGGATGTAATCAGATTAGGTGGGGAACACAGAAACTTTCAATTCTAAATGTAATGTTTTCTTTATTTAAACAAATAGAAAGCAAACATGGGAGAAATGTTAACTTTGGTAGGATTGGATGGTGGGCACATTCCCGTTATGTCATTCTCTGTTTGAAAGCTTACATAATAAATATTTAAAACTACAGAACATAAAAGTGATCAGGCAGATAAAATAACAACATATGCATAAACCTCAAATTCATCATGAACTCAACAGTAAGAGGACGGAGGTAGTAACTCCTTAAAAGAAACCAAACAAAACTTTGAAAACGTTTTACTATTTAAGCTTGATTAAGTCCCCAGAAAAACTCCAAGGCATTAGTTGCATGCTATCAAATGCTGCCGTGTGTATTTAAAACAAAAAGGCACCTGTCAAAGGGAATGAACAGGGTACTGTACATTTTGCTTGTTCCCATCCATTCAGTGAGCATTTCTTTTTTGAGAACCTATTGTGTGCCCAGCCCTGAATGAGGTGTAGGGTTTCCCTTTTATCTCTTCCCAATCATGAACCCAAATGACCATGAGTTTCCCTTTTCATTGGTGAGAGTTTGCAAAACTGTGCTATGAATCACAGAAACAATTTTTCTTACGCCAGGGTTTTCCCATTTTGGTTTAAGGGCATCAGATGTCTCTAATTATCTACATAGAAGGCTGTGGAATGAGCCAAAAAAAGTCCTGCAAACAAACTTACCTTTAAGAGAAAAATATCTATGAAAAATGGAATCCTAGGGGTGGAGAAAGGGCAGTGAACAGAGAAAAACAATAATCCTGCAAAATCCAGCAAATCAGGAGAGCGTTTCACAAAAGTGCAAAAGTTGAAATTAGTATTTTAATCAGAGCTGATTAAGTAGTATCCTTAAGAAGAATGGGAGGTGTATTCCAGTCCTTTGGGTCTCTCAGCTTGTTGCCAAACCAGTTCTCCTGGCAGGACATTTGGCAGCTCTCTTTTTGACATCTGTTTGCCAAGATATTCATTGACACAGTCCTTTGTTGAGTCACTGGAGCTTTGGTCTCTGTGTCCCAAAAGCAACAGAAGTTTCTGTCTGGGCCTCAAATGCACAACTAGACAAATTTAAACCACTTTCTCTCACCTTTGCAAATTTCTGTGCTTTTTTGTCCTGAAATGTGGTCAAAAATGGATTGCTTCCAAGCCTGTTTCAGAGAGAGAGAGGCAAACAGAAAAGGGAGTATCATCAAAGAATTAGGCTAAATCAGGAGTCCTTGGAGGAGGAAGACTTTAGGGAACAAATCTAGTTCCTGAGTGTACCTCCGTGCTGTGCTGCCCTGGGCCTGCTGCCCCCAAATACATTCCTCACCTTCTGCTCTGCTCACCCCTGAAGGCTGCATCTCCACTGGCTTCCAACTGGGCTCAGCCAATGGGAGGCACTAAGAGGAGACTGGAGGACGGGAAGAGGGGAGAAGTTATAGTACCTCCTCCCTTCACTCTTAGCTTATGGCCTCTGAAGTTCCCAATCCCACCAGGCTGGCTCCATTGTTTCAGCCTCTACTGGGTGCTGCCAGCCCTTAGATTTTAGTAGCATGGCACCCTCTCTCTGTCCCCTCAGCTTGAGAGTAGTAACAACTTCCTGTCATTGCTAAACTCTGGGTTACCTAGTCATTCTCTGTTTCTTCCATTGTCAGTGGAGCCAATTCCCCGTATTAAATTCCCTCTGTGTGAAATACCTAAAGTGATTCCATTTTCCTGGTTAGATGCTGAATGGTACAGACATTTTGAAGCAGCTGCATGTTGATGAATTTATAACTGGCTTATAAGTTACTCTTGGCTGATAAGTGCCAATAAGTTTTGAATCAGAAGTTTTGAGTCAGAAGACCTAGGCTCACATCTGTGCCCTGAGGCTGCTTAGGAGTATAACACTGGACATTTATGTTACCCTCCTATGCCCCTATTGTCCTGTTTTTTTTTTAAATGGAGCTGATGGTGTCTACTGGATTGCTGAGATTAGATGAAATGCTAGGTATGAAAGAACATATATAACTATATAATGCTAAACAAACCTAAGCAAGTACTACTGAACTATCAACAACAACATTATTATTATTAAGTTTTTGGTCTATGGGTAACATTTTTATAAAGTGATTCATTTTATACATATAAAACGTTTGCTCTTCCCTATTCATTCATCTCTAAAGGGCAATTTTTATAAGATATTTTAAAGTGAATATTTCCCTTTTATAGAAATATTTACCATGTAAATACATGGCCAGGCCAAGATAGAAGTAGGATTACTAAGTTCTGTTGGGACAAGCCCCAAGTAAACAAAAAGTATCATGTAATGGATATGTAAAGCAAGGCTGGGGAGTGTTTTGGAGGGGGTGGGTGAGAAGAACATTCACTTGGGCTATCAATATTCCCTGGAAACATCAAAAAGCTGAGTTCTGCTTCCCTGCCTCAGCCAGTTGTTTAGAATCCCTCCAGATTACAATAAGCAAATATGAGTTTAGAAGTAAGAATTGTCTCACACTGTTCAAATGCCCTTGAGCTGAACTGACTCAAGCTTGTTGGCCCATGGCGCCAACAAAAAAAGTGATTGTAACCATTAGGACTCTTAACATCCAGGATCAAAGCAGGCACTTATCCAGGGTATGTGATTTCAGATACTGGGAAGTCCCTTCCTCAATGGCACGCACATTTGGGGTTTTTTTTGGGGGGGTTGCTTTTATTTTTTTTTAATTTTGCCCACCAGTCTTCTGATACCTACATCAGGGGAAAAAATTATGCTACTATCAAGGACCCCAAATTCTTAGAGAATGGAATGTTATGTGATTGCCAATCTTGGTCATTTTTCCTGGGAGCAGGATCTTTAGGTGAGAGGCCTGTGATGCCCCAGAAGAAAAAGGATACTCAAGCTGGGTGTAGTGGCTCACGCCTGTAATCCCAGCACTTTGGGAGGGCGAGGTGGGCAGATTACTTGAGCCCAGAAGTTCAAGATCAGCCTGGGCAACATAGTGAGACTGTGTTTCTACAAAAAAAAATCAAAAAATTAGCCAAGCGTGGTGGCATGTGCCAGCATCTACTCAGGATGCTGAGGTGAAATGATCACCTGAACCCAGGAGGTCAAGGCTGCCGTGAGCCATGATCATTGTGATCATGTCACTGCACTTTAGCCTGGACAACAGGGTGAGACCCTGACTCAAAAAAAAAGAAAAGAAAAGAAAAAGAAAAAGGATATTCCAGGAAAAGGAAAAGCATGCAGAGGAGGCTAGGGGCACCAAAGCAGGGCTTCACACTTCACAATTTTCTAAGCATTCTCCATGGTTCTGATTAAACAGGAGAGGAAAGATTTTCAGAACAAGTTTGAGGTCAAAAGTCAAAACGATCAGAGCTTTTGAAATATGAACAAATGCCATTCCTTCATATTTTGGAAAGAAGGCCATGTGGAATTAGCTCAAGAGCCATCTAGGACCTGCTCTGTACTTCCTATCAGAGCTATTGCCTCATTTAATCTTTTCATAACCATTGGAGATATGTCTTGTTCACCTCACTTTTCAGATGAGGGCACAGAGGCCTAGAGAACCAAAAAGTGAGCAAACCAGACCTCAAATCTAGGGTGCCTAACTTACCTGTGAGCGCATTCCCCTGCCTCACTCTGTCTTCCTGATTGGTAAGGTCTTTGAAATCAGTGGGAAGCTCTTCCTGGTTGGCTTTCAGGATAAGGTGGCAAGCCCTGAAACAGTAGAGTGCTTGCAGAATCACCTAAAAATCTTGTTTAAACATAGATTCTGAGTCAGAAGGTCTAAGGTGAGGCCTGAGATTCTGCATTTCTAACAGGCTTCCAGAAGATGCTGATACTATAATACAGGGACCCCGCATACATACATTCCCATAGCCTGTCTTTCTTCATCCATTCAGCCTTTCAAGTATTCAAAATGTACTCAGTTTACTAAGCACCTACTATATGTCAGGCACTGTGCTGGTGGCTGGGGATACAGTAGACAAGCAGACAAGGCCTTTCCCTTTATGGGGTTTACAGTATGGTGGAAAGAGACAGAAAATAGATGTAGAAAGAAGAAAAAATACATAATGTAGTATCAGATACGTGATAGGAAGGGTGTAATAGACAGTGACTAAAGACAGGGAGGGGATTCTCTGACCACAGTAAACACCCCTGGGTCGCTGACCCATGATCAGTGGAACCAAGCACCTCTAATAGCACATCTAAATCAAGCCATCAGCAATCCATACATATATAATGACCCACCTGCTCTGTATAAATCAATGTATGGGATAAAATGATATCGTGTCTAGGATTGGCTTCAAAATAATATGGTAGGGGAAGTGAGTGAAAGTACAGATGGAACGAGAAGGTCTGGGGTAGGGCCTGAGGTTCTGCAGGTGAAACAAGGTAGGTGAAAATGTATGTCAAGTGCAGTGGCTCAAGCCTGTAAACCCAGCACTTTGGGAGGCCGAGGCAAGAGGGTTGCCTGAGCCCAGGAGTTTAAGACCAGCCTGGGCAACATGGCGAGACCCTGTTTCTACAATAAATCAAAAAGTTAGCTGGGCATGATGGCGCATGCCTATAGCCCCAGCTGCTTGGAAGTCTGAGGCAGAAGGATCACCTGAGCCCAGCAGGTTGAGGTTGCGATAGCCGTGATCAGGCCACTGCACTCCAGCATGGACAACAGAGTGAGATGCCGATAAAAAAAAAAGGTGAAAATGTTAGAGTCGATAAATAGTTACAAAACAGTTACAGCTAACTGATGTGTCCTAGGAAGGGTTTATCATACTGTTCTGTTACTTTATTATATGTTTGACTTTTTTTAGAAGTAAACAAACAAAATACAAGTATGTAAATGGTTGACCTGCCCTCAGAGAACTTAAAAATCACCATGCTGCCTGATTTTACATCAAGGACCCTTAACCTAGAATTCAGGTAGTCCAGGAACTCGGAGGGAAATTTTAAATGTTATTTTCAGTCATCTCTAACTGAAATGTAGCATTTCTTTCTGCTATAAACAACAAATCACAGAAGTATTGCAGAACCTGTTAATCTGTTACAAATAGAAACCACAGATATTTTCATATCACAAAAGCAGTTGTTACAGATGGAAATGCCACAAGTTTAACCGTTCAACTAAATCTTGATAATTAAGAATTTAATAAGAACCACGTTTTTGTTATATCATAATGCACAATTTTCATAACTGTATTTACATGGTCACTATAGGTCCTTTGTAATTCTACATGTTTTATTGCATACATCTTCAAACCTGAGTCTGAGAAGAGTCCAGGTTTCACCAGCCTGAGCCAGGGGTCCATGGCATAGAAAAGGTTAGAAATGCTGGCTCTAGTTTCCAGCTCTACGTCAGGTTTCCAGGACATAGAGCAATTGTGTACCTCCACCACCTACCTGGGCAGCGAGGCCACACTCCTGCACATACCACAGGGGACCTTTCCTGCCTGTAGTTGCAAGACATCTCCCATGCCCTCCCCTGCCCAAAACTGTAGGTCCTTCAGCCCTGAAGCCCAAATGTCATCCTGACTGGAGCACTCAGAATGGCGAAAGGAAGCTAGAAGCATTTGGAAGTTTCCAGTGTCTTGGAGATAAGCCTTAACTCTAGCATGAAAGAGAATTCAGGCAAGGGGGTAGGAAAAGATGGGCAGTGGGCCAAACAAAATGTAACATTCTTTCTTCTCTGCATGTCCTTCCTAGCTCATTTGTGCCTTATCTCTGGGAATCTCTGCCTGTCGCAAAACTCCTGAATGACAGTTGTGTAGCCATCCGATTCTGACAGAAGTGAGATTGGGAGGTGGGAGGGAAGGGCAAGCTGATGGGATGCCAGTAAGATCAGGTGAGGAGAAAGGAATGAATCGGATTTTTGCTGGCTTGGAGACATTTTGAAATTGGTTCCCAGGATGGGAGCATATATTGGCACAACTCCCACACCTGACGGGCAGCAGGCACAAGGATATGTTCAGAGCTGTCAGTTTGCACTTTATTTGGAGGTTGGGAACTTTCAACTCCCTGGAGCTCCTCACATTGATAGATATGGGTCCTCTCATGGCGTTGGGGTGAAAATGTTACTCACACCCGGGTACTTCATTAAAATGGTGACTTTCAGCTGAAGCTCTAGCGTCCCCACACAATGCAAAGGTCCTCAAAGCAGTGCTTTCTCCCAGGGTTCAGGAGACGGAGACTTGTGGCTTGGGTACACCTGTTAACATGACCTAAAGAGCCCCCTTCACTTCCCCTTGCCTTTCATCAAGGACTAAAATTACAGCCACTGAACTGGCCTGGCCCTTCTAAGCCTGTAACCAGACACCATGGGACAGCCAAGGCTGTCCCAGCCCTCAGCAGAGGAAGAAGGGGCGGGTGCATGGGGAGGGAAGGGGACACTCAGGGACATGCCATGTCATAAGAAACTAAGGCCTCAATTATCAATAACTCAAAAAATAATAATTGCTGGAGAGGGTGTGGCGAAAAGGGAACACTCCTACACTGTTGGTGGGAGTGTAAACTAGTGCAACCTCTGTGGAAAACAGTATGGCGATTTCTAAAAGCGCTAAATACCAACCTCCCATATGACCCTGCGATCCCCCTACTGGGAATATACCCTGAAGACCTCAAATCACTTTATAAAAAAGATACCTGCACTCGCATGTTTATTGCAGCATTGTTCACAATAGCAAGAACCTGGAAGCAGACTTGCTGTCCATCAAAAGAGGACTGGATTTAAAAAATGTGGTACATATATACAATGGAATATGTGAGATGAGAGAAAATGACACTCCCAGGGAGTGTCCGTCACCTAGAAGAGTCACAGCCAAGGCCCAACAATGCTTTCTGAGAGCAAAGAGCCAATTGGGTACCCTAGTGAATAACCTAGAAACCCTGATCTTGTCAGCCCAAGCTGTTCTATCTAGTCTTCCTGCCTCTTCCTAAGTCCATTCATCTCAACTCTGAGTAGGTATTAACCACTAAAAGATCTTATTAACCCAGAGGGGCCAGCTGATGACTGGGTCAACAGATGTCCCCAGACCAGCCAGCTGGATCACCCTGGACACGCAGCTGGAGCCAGACAAAGACCAAGTTGGGTGGCACAGCCCATCATGAAGAGGTTTTTCTCCCGTTACCTGGCATGGCTCTGGCAAACTGCAGCTGGCCAGATCTCTCCTCTAGGAACGGGTGTGTGCTGCATCCATGGTCCATTCCCCACCCTGCTCTGTCCCAGGGAGGCCAATCCGAGGACTCCACCAACAGACTCTCTGGCATCCTGCTTCTGGCCTAGTTTGGCCAATGGGGGACACCAGCAGGGGCCAGGAGTGAGGGAGTATCCATGGTCCCTCACGGCATTGTTGCTGTGGGCTGGCTGCCTCCCTTGGCTGAAAGCTTTGAATTCTGTGGGGTGGTCCTCCCTGACCCCTGGAACTGGAGGCCCTTCTCACTGTGGTTGCCCCGGGTTCCACCCTAGCACAGAGCTGCCCTGGACCCACCCCCATCTGTCAAGTAGTCCAAGCATCATTAAGGGCTCTTGGCCTCACGCGCATGGAGTATGCCCTCCTCTCTCAGCCCAGACTGAATGATACACACACCACGTCCCCTGGGAAATCCATCACTGCCCCCTTGCTTTATAACCAACTACGGCGGGACCCTACAGGATCACTTTCCAGATACTCTGTTGGTGGCCCCATAACCATGCAAGATGTCCTCCCTACAGGGCTCCCCCCTGCTCCTTCAGCTCCATTTCACACTTGACTGTCAAGGTGCTTTCAAAGACAGTGATCAGGTCCTGTCATTCTGGCTTTGGGGCCCCACTGCCCACAGGGGAGGGAGCCTAGAAGGGGCACCAGCCCCTGCAATTGGGCTCTGATCCCTGGTAGTGTGGAGTTTGCTGAAGGCTCCCTCTTTCTGCCATGTTCCTGTCTCTTTTCCCCTCAACCTCACCGCTCATCCTTCCATAGTCAAATCTTAAGCAGCCTACAAGGTCCAGGGACACAGTGGCTTTTCCCTAGAATGCTTGACTTTGCTTCTCAAAACCCGTGGCCACAGTCAGACTTTCTCATGTGATGCTTCACATCCCTGCTGCAGCAAGCATCCCTCTAGGGGGATAAGTTAGATTCAGGTGTGTTTCCCTCAAACATGCCCCTACCAGAGGCTCCTCTAAGTCTGCAGTAGAAACCCAGGGCCTGCTCTTTCTAGGCAGCCCTGCAGCCTATCAGTTCGCCACTCAGTGTCGCTGCCCCAGGAGGGTTGGCCAAGGGGCTTGGGATCTCAGTGGTCCCTGCCCACCCCAGAACAGAAATCCAGGTGTGGAATGAAGACAACTCTGGACCAAGTGTCTCTCGAGAATGAGGAGATCTCCCCAACTTGCAAGGTTAACTCCAGGCTCTGCCTAGCAGGTCACAGAGAGTTTTCTGCCCAGAACAGGCACTCACTTAATGTACAGATTGAAGAATAAGTGAAATGGGAAAACCCAAAGAGACAGAAAGTAGACTGGCAGTTGCCTACAGCTGGGGCATTGGGGAGAGATGGGGAGTGTTAGCTAATGGGGACAGGTTTCTTGGGGAGAAGATAAAAATGTTCTAAAATTGATTACAGTGACAGCACTCTGAATATACTGAAAATCATTGAATTGTCCACTGAATAAACTGTGTGTTATGTGAAGCATATCTCAATAAAGATGTTATAGACAAAAGAATAACCACCTAGCATTTACGAGAATATGTATATACATATATACATAGTATGCGCGTATGTATGTGTATATATATTTATGTATATGAATATGCTCTTTCTTTTACTTAACCAAATCAACAGATAATTCTCGATCATCTTAAATATGCAGCCTGCCCTGTTGTGCTGACATGAACCCACTTAGTTGCTTTGGTTTTTTTTCCAGATTAATAAAACTAGAGGAAACAGCTGTTTTCAATTTTTTCATTTGAGTGATAATCTGCCTCCAAATGCTTCTCACACCTGCCCTTCACCCCTCCCTGTCTCTCCTTCCCGGAAAGAGCTCCCCCAAAAATGGCTCTCCATGGAGCAGACTCAGCGCCATCAGGGGTGGCAGGCTGTGAGATGAAGGGCTACTCAGCTCACCAAGCCCTACTGTACACAAGGCCTATGGCCAAGCACATCAGGAAGAGAATTTCAATTATTTCTGGCATGCTTGCATTAGGGTTCTCACCTCCATTTTACTGCTGAAGCAGAAGGAGAGTTTGTTCTGTCACTGGATAAAGTCACACAAACCCTACACTGAGCTGCTGAAATTTAGGACAAGACCTACCTGACGCGAGGCCAACCCTGGTCACCCCTGCTACTGTTGACCAGGGTCTAGGTCACTCGACCACATGGCCTGCTGCCCATTCGACCTCAGGAACAAGGATGGCAAATCAATAGGCTCCCCGACTCCAGCAGGCATGATGGAGCCTGGACCTGCCTCCCTCAACTTGTCCTGGCCGCCGCTTCCTCCCAGCCACCCCCTGGGCCTTGCCTGCCTGATGTCTGGGCCCCATGCTTCATTCCTGGCTGCAGAGTGGAGGCCCTGGGGTGAGAATGCTCCTGCCTGGCCTCAGACAGTGCTCTCTCCAGGTGTTCGAAGTCCACTGGGGGTCACGCAGATGGCGGCTGAATCCCAGCTCAGCTGTTTTCTGGCTGCCCAACCCTGGCATGGGACTTTTGCAGTGACTATTCAAACTATAAAATTCTACCTAAGCTTCAAAATAGACTATTTCTCCATTATCTTCATACCAGTGGCTCTCTTCATCACATGATCTATTATAGATCGTCTGTAATTCCACTTCCTGGGCAGTGCTGCTGTGAGGACTGAATGAGATTAAATAGCTCCAACAGCAAAGAGCTCTTCTTAGTGTGTCAAAATAAGACGACTACCTAAAGCTAATATTCATCAGTCTCCATTGCTTGTTCTCAGGTGAGAAAACCCAAGTGGAGCAATTTTCCCAAGCTGAAACAATCTGCAAGGTCTTGTACATGAGATTTGAACCTGCATAGCCTGGTCCCGAATGATGGACTGCCTCAGCTCACAGAGTCCTGGGGAGCACAGAGCAGGGGAATGAGGGGAGAAGGGGGGCACATACAGACACACTCACACCAGCACCCACACGCTGTCTTACCCCCCACCGCGGGGTGGATTACAGGTAAGCTCCTGCCATCTCTGCATCTGGCTCCACAGCAAGCACTCAGGGTACATATCGTCGCCTGACTCACTCCCACACAGAAAGCCACCTACAGGCTTCAGCAAAGTGCAGTCTACCCCAACCTGATACCCACATGGTCAGGGCCTGGGGCCAGTTCACATGCCCTCTACTCCTTGGAGTCTCCCAAAGAGGAGTGCTCATGCTTCTTGCATCAGAATTTCCCAGGGTACCAAAATATAGATTCCCGGCCCCCATCTGCAGACCTGCTAAATCTGGGGTGGGTGGTGTGAATTTTGGATTTTTCTTGTGTTTCCCAATGACTCTGACGAGACCTGCTGCCACTATCCAGGCTACAGAGGCCGAGCCCCTCTGCACCATCAACTGTACACACTGCTCAGAGACAGGGAACTCGCTGCTTCACAAAACGATCACCCTCTGACCATCAGACAGGCTCCCACCGTATGCACATGACAACCTTCCCTGCTATCTTTCCCATAGACGCTGCTCCCACTCCTTGCAACCCCAGCATAAGTCTCCTCCACCGGATGGCATTCAGCCCTTGCACACAGCTGAGCAGTGGCCTCCAAAGGCCACATGGCCAGGGGGTGTCTCAGCCAGCAGCCATCACGACACTTGCTGAAGGCTCTGTTCAGCCCCACCCCAGAAAGCAGAAAGAGCTCATCTTGCCTGCGCAGCCCAGAGGTAGTCCAGCCGCAGCCTGATGTCCACCTGCCTGGCGTGCAGGGCCAGCGCACAGGAGAATAACAGGATGGCCACGATAGGCTCATAGCTGCGCCCAGAGACAGCCCCGCCCCTGGGGGAAGATGAGGAGGAAAACCCAAGTCAGTGCCAAACTTCCAAGGCAAGACCCTGTCATCAAACCTGAGAAACATTCAGAGTGTCCCTCAGGGAGTGACACCCACAGCCAGCTTGCTGGAATTGACCCGAGCCAAGAGCCACCTCTCGCTGGGAAATCTGAGGCCTGAGAATTT